>PVNU02002603.1:0-62681 GCA_003013855.2 Liriodendron chinense
GTGTTTTATGTTTTGAGATTATTACCAGTTAATTTGGATTCAGAATGCATGTGACCAAAATCTTAATTTGTTAGTTTGGGATGATTACTAGCCTTTGAACATTTAGACATCTTCCATTGAATAAGCTTAGTAAATATTCATTAGTTTTAGGAATTTAGCCGGAGCTTTTGATGTTTTGATCCTATGGATGAGAAATTTTCCAATAAATTGCTTGGTTTATAGAAAAAAAAAGAGGCCCATAATTCTTCTGATTAAGTGGGCCATGGGCTTACAAGAGAAATGAACGGTTAGAATATCTACTCAATCAACTACAGCTATTTATTATCCATAAATAGCTCCTCAATTATTATTTTTGGACCAAACGCCCCAACTGAAACAGTTAACTTTGGAGCCAACGGATACTGAGTAACTGGGTAGGCTACAGCATATTGAGAACTCAGTGGTGGGGCCACTGTGGATGCATGTGTCTTATCTGCGTTGTTCATATATACATTTTTCCAACTCATTGTTAGGGCATGAGCCCAAAGTTTAGTAATACCCAAAGCTCAAGTGAACCACACTAAGGAAGCAGTGGGAATATTCATGCCCACCATTGAATCCACCATTTTTTGTAGTGTGGTTCATTTGAGCTTTAGATGTGCCTCATTTTTGAGGTTGATGCACACTAATGATTTAAGATAATGAATAGACAGCGTAAATATAACACATACATTATAGTTGGGCCAACAAAGATTTCACTTTTACCAATTTGAAGTCTGCTTGAAATTTAAGGTGAAATTCAACCTATATTTCAAACAGCGGGAACATTTTATTATTATGCTTTTACCATGATTTACGTATATTTACACTAAAAGAAATAGGCCCGTAATTCTTCTAATTAAGTGGGCCTTGGGCTTACAAGAGAAATGAACGGCTTAAATATGTACTCAATCAATTAAAACTATTTAAGAAAGGGATAGTGACTAAATAGCCTCTCCGTTATATTTATGGGACCATCCACCCCAGATGAAACAGTTAACATTAGAGCCGGCAGGTTCTGCATTGAGTAACTCAGTAGGCTACAGCGTGCTGAGAACTCAGTAGTGGGGCCACCGTGGATGTATGTGTCTTATCTGTATTGTCCATACTTTTTCAGCTGATGTTAAGGCATGAGCCCAAAGTAATTTAGGCATCCCTGAAGCTCAGTGTACCACACCATGGGAATTAACGAGGATTTTTTTTTTTTTCAATCGGAAACTCTATTAATAACCAAGGAAAGGGAATTAAGGAATTCGGGCAGGGCACCACAAAAAGGTCAAGCCCTGCCTATCATATGCACGTATGCAAGGCCCTTACCTTGGCTAGCTGGAAATCCCCCACTCCCCCACCCAAAAAAGAAAAAAAAAAACTGGAGACAACTGGAGCCGGTCAATCAGGCCGGCTTGACCACTGTTGATTGAGGATGGTGATGTCCACCACTGTTGAAACCACGTCCACCACTTTTGAAACCATATTAGGACTCACAGTGATGTTTATTTGTCGTCTGACCTGTTTATAAGGGCACACCGACATATGGATGAAGCAAAAAGACAAATATCAGATTGATCAACTTCTGTGGCCCTAAGAAACTTTCAATAGTAGGCGTGCAATTGACACTGTTTCCCATGGTATGGTCCACTTGAGGCTTTGGATATGTTTTCAGTTTTGGGCTCATACACTAAAATGATCAGCGGTAAAAATGGATAGACGGTGTGGATAAGAAACATACATCATGGTGGGCTCCACAGAGTTTACTCAGTACGCTCTATCACTAATAGGCAATCCGGGTCCAACTTTGGGAAAGAGGCATGGTAGAACATAAAGAATCCTAATATGGTAGAGTCATTTCTTCACATGATACATTGATACTTTGGAGGGTGATGAACAACCAAGTCCACCCTTGAATGGTCACCGCGTGGGCAGCTTACAATTTAAAAAAGAAAATATAATCTTACCCATTACTCTTCTTTAGTTTATTCTACTGAATAATCAATACATCATACGGATCAGTTAGATAGGATTTTCTAATAGAATTGATTCTCAAGAGATAAACTATCTATGTTAACTCATTGAGCCATATCGAGTCAACTCACTAAGTCAAACCTGGTCAATCCAACTAGCCAAAACCAACGATATACCAACCCCAAACCAAATCCAAGCCTAAACCCATAAGCACATTAGAAGTCGGAAGTGAATCCAACAAATGAACCTTGAAGCAATTGAGGTTCCCACACACTTGGGGGAGACCACCTACCAAAGCAGGGGGAGAGCTGCTGTCTGAGTGGTGGGCTGCCCGCCACCTACCATATGACACACCCCCTTCCTAGGCAAGAGGGCTCCAACGTATGTGAGACTCCCCTTTCCTAGGGGATAAACATGTGAAGATTTGAAAGATCCTCTGTACCACTTTCTTGAGCCCAAAATTATAGCTTTACCACTAGATCTAGCTAACCCGATAATGTAACATGTCAATCTAAACTCCCAACCAACCCTACAAACCTTGAACTTCCTTGAAATTACCAAAAAATCGAGTTTAGGGGCTGTAAATAGTCCTCCCCTCCTCATTTTGATCATTAGGTAATTTCAGAAAAATCTAGATCTTCTAATAGAGTAAAAAATTCCTTAAGATTCTCTTGTTAGCCCCATCCATGCCTCCACCAAGGAGTGGTGAGGGAAATAGGAAGAATGAAGCCTAGGCCGAGCCCGATCTAGCCCATCTTTAGCCTCCTAAGCCATCTAACCTCGATCCAAGCCGCTTACCTAATCCGAATTATGACACTACCATTCATCCAACCATCTAATCTTCGATCAACTTCATTTATCCTAACATTGGTATTGTGTAATATCCATTCCCTTCTCAACCTTGCTCATCTCATCCATCAATATCGCTTTGCATAACATTGCACACCTAATCGCCTTGAGTGTATACTCTATAACTTGCTGATATAATCAAATCTTGCCCATAAAAAACTCTAGCCGATTAGTTTACGCTTCAGTAAGTGGAGCACTCGAGGCAGATTTATTCAGTCCAAACCAAAGCTTATCATACATGTTACACTCAACACTACACCACACTCAATGCATCACACTCACTGCATCACATACGCATCGCATCCCTAACACTCAACACCTAGTTGGTGGAAATGTATGCTCTAAAGCTTGCCGATATAATCAGACCATGTCCATAGAAATTTGGATTAATTGGTTTATCGCTTCAACAAGTGGAGAAGTCAGGGTGGATTTATCCAACTCGAATCAAAGCTTGTCATAGGCATTATATTTAACACAGCATTACACACACTATTGCATCATCAGTGCGTAAAGACTAATCCCAACTCTCAAAAGTTAATCAGATCTTATAAAGTGGAGACCATACATCTGTGCGGGCAGAGTAGCTGCCTAACACCTTCCCTTTCTGTAACAGTAGTCCTTTACCTTGCAGATCAAGAAGTCATTTTAGGATTACGAGCCTTTAAAACCTCTTTCCTAATATTTCTATAAAGTCTAATCGACTATGGAAGTTGAGCAATTGGCTATTGACGACTATAGTTAAATTTAATATAATTTAACTAGCACAACACAAAATCCTTGAGAAAGGCAACTTATGCAAAAGCGCAATCTTCCTGTGATCCATTGTCCATGGAATGGCAACTCCATTGGGTATGAAGTTGGGGATCCTCTATCCGTGGCCCGACTTAAAAAATAGGATCTAAAAAATTTCTGAGGGTTAACATTTCTGGCACACTTGCATTTGCATTTATTTCAATTCTAAAGACCAAAAATTTAAAAAAAAAAAAAAAAAGAACAAAGAAAAAAAAAGAAAAGAAAAGAAAATTCAAAACCATTACAACTCTTCAAGTCAGATGCTCTCGGAAAAACCCACTTTATTGTGGCATAATTCGTACCAGATCCCAAATAGTCATGGTAACCTATAAGGAAGATGGCCATCTCTTCCTTGCCCTCGACATGAGGGCAAAACCTGTGCAACCACAACAGACACAAAACGTGCCAATTGCTTACATCAAGGAATTAGCAACAGGAATGAAAGCAATCCTAGCTCGTCTGTGAATTTCTTGTATGCATGGTACATTTGAATAGTGGACCAACCTGATTGTTGAGCCAAGGCATATTAGCCTTGGAGCATGTTGATCTTCCACGTGTGGAGCAAACGTTTCGAATGTGTGACCCATTCTACTGCTTGTTGCTCGACCAACCGTGTGATGAAGCATGACTATAGGAACAACCTAGATTTTGCACGTGGAGTGCCCACTTTTGGATGCATCTCTTCTACTGCTTGTTGTTTGATCACGTCTGTGGTGGTCCACCTGGAGATAGCCCCAACCATACACAGAGAGAGCTTCACGCGGAAAATGTATGTAAATGGCAGTAGTTCAAGAGTTTTGTGGGGTCCATTTGAGTTCACTCCTATAGCACTAGTAAAATAATCATATAACTGTCCAAAATTGCCCCCAAAAATGTAGGTGTACTGTCTAGATGGTCCACATGTGCCGCTCTTGACACGTGAGATCATCATCATCATCTAAGTTCAATGTCAATTAATTTGAATCGGCAGGTCGGCAATTATAGGACATAGACCATTAATTAATATGAATTTTGCATTATATTTATTACACTATCATCCACGTCAAATTTAAGATCTCATGCATACAGCTCATAAATCCAATTCAGCTGGCTGATATCCATAGTGAGAGACCTACATGATGGTGCAAATGTACATTTGACGTGCATACACGTCTTGGCATGCTGTGGCAAGATAAAATCATTGATGTGGTGGGCCACCTTGAATATCTTCCATTTACTAAAAATCTGGCCCTTTCTTTGTCTTATATTCCAAATGCGGGATCCTGTTTTATCCCCGCACATGAAGTCCACAGAATCAATTTGATGTGTCAGATTTATAATTTCAATGGTTGCAGAATTTCCTACGTTTCCCAAAGGCATTAAAATAAAGACTTCATGTTTTCATTTCCAAAACTTCTTTAGGATTGGATGATTCTAGCTGTCCACTATAGCCATCCGGGCTTTTACGTGAAAGTTGGTGTATTTTCTTTTTAACCATACTACCTGAAAAAGTGCTAAATCCAATGGTTGTGAGCTGTCTCTTTGTTTTATATTCCAAATGTGGGATCCTGTATTATTGTGAGCTGTCTCTTTGTTTTATATTCCAAATGTGAGATCCTGTAGTATCCCCGCACATGAATTCTACGGAATCAATTTGATGTGTCAGATTTATAATTTCACTGGTTGCACAATTTCCCACGTTTCTCGTTTCTCAAAGGCATTAAAATAAGGACTTCATATTTTCTTCCCCAAAACGTCTTTGGGATTGATTCTAGCTGTTCACTATAGCCATCCATTATATGGTGCTTTAACGTTAGCGTTGGTGTATTTTCTTTTTAACCGTTCTATGTGAAAAAGTGCTAAACTCAACGGTTGTGAACTGTCGCATTTTTTGCAAATTTGTTGGTATGTGCAATCGAAAAAAACCTTCATAATATCACCTGCTGAAATCAATCATAATTCGACGGTTCATAAAACTGCGTAACCAACCTGTATAGTTTGCTGGCCGTCAGACGCTTGACCTGACCCTATTGGGTGATCGACAATGGCCATATTTGTCCACAGAGTTCAGTACAGTTCCTATCCAGGGAATTTCGGACGCCGACCCAACCCCATCGGGAGATCGATAATTTCGCTTTTTAATCCAATAGTGTCCAGATTTCAGAAGCCATATCCTCGGCAATTTCAGGCACCCGACCATATTCCGTTGGTCGCTTGAAGCTCCCTGGTGTCCAGATTGAAAGCAACCCTAACAATTTCCACCATGGCTTCAATTTTCATTGCTTCACTGCTCCAAAGCTCCATTCTTCATCTCTACTCTGTCTCCTTCATAGCTCCACTGCTTCTCGTGCCATCACCGACTCTATACCTGCACCTTTACACCCCACTTACTCATGTGGCCCTTGAGCACGCGCCACACATGAGCAACCGTGGATTTCGCTACTGATCCCGTAGCTCCACTGTGAGAAGTGCTCCCGATCAATTTATAAAGAGTGTCGCCACTCCATGCCTTCATTATCATGAATGCTCCCTTTGACACTTTATAAAACTGATCGAAGCCAATAAACCTGCACCCTATCGCCTTGAAATCAAATTCTTTTTCAACCTAGGGACGTGCCATACATCTGTCAGGACTCATTTGACTCCATTGAACATCCTAATGCGCACCATGCCAATACCCGCTACCTTACAGCCGTAGCCATCACTCAAAACCACTGATCCACCATCATACTTGCTGTATGTCATGAATGAACTCCGGTCAGGACACATGTGATGCGATACACCTGAATCTAAGTGTCACTCATCACCGAGTAAGTCCGATCCAGATATAGTCAATATCACAAACATCACACTCATCCTCTATGGATTTCACGGTATTAGCCCCCCTAGAAGAAGCTTCAGACTTCTCTTGATTTGTCTTGAAATTCTGACAATCACTCTTCATGTGCCCTGTCTCTCTATAATTCCAGCACCTCACTTTGCTCTTCACTTTACCCTTGGATTTAGATCTCGATCGCGAACATCCCTCATCCCCCACAAAATATCTTCCTCTCATAACCAGTGCATCTTCCGTAAAAGAACCTACGCCACCACTTTTCTTTTTCATTGTCTGCGAATGGAGGGTTGAGATAACAATCTCAACGCTAATGGTCTCCCTACCTATATGTAACGAGTCCTTGAATGACTCATATGAATCCAGAAGAGAATTTAACATGATGCATGCTTGATATTCGTCCTTCATCTGTTCATCTACATCTAACAACTTGAAAACAAGCTTATTAAAATTGCTAATGTGGCTCTTAATATCAGTCCCCTCCATCATCTTAAAGTTGAGCAACTGAAGCATCAGATACAAACGATTCTCAAAATACTTATAATTTGTGATGTTATCTAGCTTCACTCATGTATCAGCTGTAGTTTTCTCCCTTATGATGTTACATAAGACCTCATCCGTCAGGCACAACTGGATTGAGATCATTTCTTTTTTATCCATCTTCTTCCACTCTTCTACTTTCATAGATTTCAATCGCTCTCTAAGGAGTGCTTCCAATCCTTACTAAACCAAGAGGCCCTTCATCTTGACCTTCTAAAGTTCAAAATTATTTTTTCCAGAATACTTCTATATGTTGAATCTCATGCTAGACGTCATTCATACCTCATCTCAAATTTTTTCTGCCTCCCACCATTCGCTTTAATACCACTTGTTGGGAATCTTGACAGTGGAAGAGAGAACCGAAAGATGACAATCATACAATGGCAATGATCAAGAAAATTAACATGCAAGAGACAATTCAATTTTAACATGAAAAACCCCTCACGGGTAAAAAAACCATAGTACAAAGCGATCGTTATGAATTAAAAGTTACTAGAGATTACAAAAGAGTGACTTACCCAATTCCAAAGCCCCACTACAGAAACCGAAGCTAACCCTAGCTCTTTCTCCCACCCTAGAACTCTCTTAACCCCTTGACCATGTTTAGGACTCCTCGTGTTCTACCATAATCCCATATCACACCCTTTTAAATAGGAAGTAACTAGAATTAGAAACAAATCCCATGCAAAACTGCGCAACCGAACTATACAGTTCACCGACCATCAGGCGACCAACAATGGCCACATCTATCTAGAGAGATCATAGTTCTTATCCAGGAAGTTTCGGGCGCTTGACCTAACCCCATCAAGCAACCAACAACCCTACTTTCTGATCCAGTAGTGTCCAAATTCCAGAAGTCATATTCTAGGCAAATTCAGGCGCTTGACCATATCTTGTTAGTTGCCCGAAGCCCCCTGGTGTTAAGATTGAAGACAACCCCAACAATGTCTACATACAATCTTCATGTGTTGCCCACTTTTGATATCCACATTCATCATGTGAGGCACACCTTTTATGTGGATCATCCATCATGTGGCCCACTTTAGATATGGGTCATCCATCATGCGAGACCTTAGATGTGCACCATCCATTAAGTGGGGCCCACTTGATGTGTCCTATCGATTACGAGAAGCCACAATTTGATGTGGGTCATCTATCATGTGAAGCCCACTCCATCCTTTATGTGGGCCCACCTTGATGTGGATCATTCATTGTGTGGGCTCAACCTTCAATATGGGTCATTCATCATGTGGGCCCAACTTTGATGTCAACTTACTATCATGTGGGAACACCTTCAATGACCGTCATCCATCATGTGGGTCCCACCTTTGATATGAACCGACCATTAAATTGGGCCTATATATACTTGATGTGAATGTTCCGTCATGCTAGGCCACACTTCGGGGCCTTACCTCGTTGGTAGACTCTGTGGAGTTTCAACAAGAGGTCTTGGTCTTGAAACCCATTAGGGTGAAATTCCCATTGCTAACAGCACCAGTGGGTGCGTTACATGACTGATTGGGTGGGTTTGTTACGCGATTAACTGGGTGGGTGGGTTGCATGACTGACAAAAAAAAAAAAAAAAAGCTAGGCCACACTTTGATGCAGGCCAACCATCATGTGGGGTCCACCTTTGATGTGAATCGTTCATCATGTGGGCCCACCTTGATGTGGGCCATACATCATGTGGGCTCCATGTTCAATATGGGTCATTCATTATGAGGGGCCAACCTTTGATGTCCACAATCCATGATCATGTGGATCCTACCATTGTTGTGGGCCATCTATCATGTGGGGCCCACTTGATGTGGATAGTCCCTCAGGCAGGGCCACATTTTGATCTAAGCCATCCATCATGTGGGGCCCAACCTTTAATATGGGTCATTCATCATGTGGGCCTACCTTTAATGTCCACCTTCCATCATGTGGTCCAACATTAATTCAATGTCCACCATTCATCATGTGGGTCTCACCTTTAATGTGGACATCCATCAGGAAGAGCCTTCTTAATATGGATCATCCATCAAGTGGGGCCACACTTTGATGCTGGCCATCCATCATGTGGGGTTCACCTTTGATGTAATTGTGCATTATGTGGGCCCACCTTTAATGTGGACCATTCATCATGTGGGGGCCCACCTTTGATGTGAGTCATTCATCATGTGGGCCTACCTCGGAGAGATTGTGATGAAGAGATTAGGGCAAGATGGAATTACTTGAAAAGTTTAAGAACAGGCTTGTCAAAAAAAAAAGCTGATAATGTTTACCCACTTAAGGGTAAATAAGCTCTTTTTCAAAAAGTAACCCCTCCCCTTCTTATAAAATCAGAACTTATTTGTTACTTTTTAAAGAAATAAGTTTCTTAGGGAGCGTTTGACATCTCTGCTCTAATTCAATGAGAGCTTTTTGAATAAGAGCTACTTCAATAAGCTCCTTTTTGTTTTAGCTCTTGTTTTAAATAAGGTCGTTTGGTAAAATCTTAAAAAAAAAAAAAAAAAAAAAAAAAAAAAAAAGCTTATGTAAAACAAGTGTGTTTGGTAAAACTTTCAAACAAGAGCTTTTTTAAGGGTAGTTGACGTCATTTTTAAAGGTTACAATAACTTAAACATAAGAGCAATCCGTATAGTTGTTTGGGTGGACCATCCATCGTGTGGGGCCAGCATCAATGCTAATTGTCCTTTATGTGGGGCCCCTTAATGTCCACTACCCATCACCATCACGTGGACTCCACATTTGATGTGTCTATAGTGTGGGCCCTACCTTTGAAGTGTATTGTCCATCATATGGGGCCCAGTTTTGATATACCATTCATCGTGTGAGGTGCACCTTCTATATGGATCATCCATCATACGATCGACTTTGGATATGGTTCATCCATCATGAGAGACCTTGGATGTGGACCGTCCATTAGGTGGGGCCCACTTGATCTCAACTGTCCATTATGAGGGTCCACACTTTTATGTGAGCCATCCATCATGTGAAGCCCACTCCATCCATTATGTTGGCCCACCTTGATGTGGACCATTCTTTGTGTGGGGCGCCACCTTCATTATGGGTCGTTCATCATGTGAGGCCATCTTTGATGTCGACTGACCATCATGTGGGCCTACCTTCAATGACCATCACCCATCATGTGGATCCCACCTTTGATGTGGACTGCCATTTAAATGGGACCTCCTTGATGTGCATGTTCCATCATGTTGGGCCACAGTTTGATGTGGGCCATCTATCATGGGGCCTACCTTTGATGTGAACCTTTCTCACTTCAATATGAGTCATTCATTATGAGGGGCCCATCTTTGATGTCCACCATCCATCATGTGGGTCCTACCTTTGTTGTGGACCACTATCATGTGGGGCCCACATCAAGTAGGTAGTCCATCATGTGGGACCCATTTGATGTCCACCATCCATCAAGTAGTTCCCACCTTGGCTGTGGACTATCCATCATGTGGGATCCAACCTTCAATATGGGTCATTCATCATGTAGGCCCACCTTTAATGTCAACCTTCCATCATGTGGTCCTACATTCAATATCCACCATCCATCACTTGGATCCTACCTTTGATGTGGACCATCCATCATGTGGGTTCTACCTTTGTTGTGGACCATCTATCATGTGGGGTCCACTTGATGTGGATAGTCCATCATGCGAGACCCACCTTTGATGTCCACCATCCATCATGTAGGTCCCACCTTTGCTATGAACCATCCATCATGTAGGTCCCACCTTTGCTATGAACCATCCATCATGTAGGGCCCAACCTTCAATATGGGTCATTCATTAAATGTGGAATGTCAATCTTCCATCATGTGGTCCCACATTCAATGTCCACCATCCATCATGTGAGTCCCACATTTGCTATGAACCGTCCATCATATGGGGCCCACTTGATGTGAATAATCCATCCATCATGCGGGGCCACATTTTAATATGGGTCATCCATCATGTGGGACCCACCTTTGGTGTTCACCGTCAATCATGTGGGGCCCAACCTTCAATATGGTTTGTTCATCATGTGGGCCTACCTTTGATGTCAACCTTCCATCATGTGATCCCACCTTCAACTTCCCCCATCCATCATGTAGGTCCCACCTTTGATGTGGGCATTCATCATGTGGGGCCCACCTTTGATGTGACCATGCATTATGTGGGCCCACCTTAGAGTATTCTAAAGAAGAGAAGAGGACAAGATGGGAATTACTTAAAAAGTTTAAGGACAAACTTGTCCAAAAATTAATTAAAAATGTCTACCCAATTAAGCTAAATAAGCTCTTAAAGAAAAAGTAACCTCCCTATCACTTATTATTTAAGAGATTTGGACCTACTTCCTTTTTTGTATAGGATACGGATTAGCTGCTGATAGGTTGAGTAGCTATCTCGATACTAAAGCGACATCACCAATTTTAGTGGGCTCCACCATGATGTATGTGTTGTATCCACACCGTTCATCCACTTTGAGAGATCATTTTAGGGCATGAGCCAAAGAATGAGATAGATCCAAAGCTCAAGTGGACCCCACCAAAGAAAACAGTGGGGACAGTGATGTTGACCGTTGAAACCTTCCTAGGGCCCAACATGATGTTTATTTGAGATCCAACCAGTTCATAAGTTCACACAGACATGGAAGAATGGAAATATAAATATCAACTTGATCAAAAACTTTTGTGGCCCCAAGAAGTTTTTAATGGTAGGCGATCAATCCTTGTTGGTTTCTTTGGTGAGGTTTAATTGAGCTTTGGATCTATCTCATTCTTTGGCTCAAGCCCCAAAATGAACTCTCTAAATGGATGGATGGTGTGGATACAACACATACATCATGATGGGGCCCACATAAGTTAGTGGCGTCACTTTAGCATTGAGATATAGCTACTCAACATGTTAGTAGCTAATCCGCCCTTTTGGATCATGCCTTGAAATGAGCTTTCAACACGGATGGATGGCGTGGATGTAGTCACATGCATCAATGTGGGCCCCACAGTCAGGGGTCTCACCCACCTTAGTGAATCTGGGATCCACCAAAGCCCTTTTTTCCATTGTGCATCCAGAGTATAAGCTAAAGTAGCATTATTGTTTACATTATTTGTAAAAAGGTAAGTAGAGGTGGGCAACTATCCGAGCCGGGCCGAGTTTTTTTTTTTTTTTTTTTAAATAAGTATATGCTATTATTCACAAAGGCAACTGCCAAAGACAACCTACAACTTTGTGGGAGATCCCTGAATAAAAAACCTCAGGGAGCTCTAAACAGAAAACTTGCCCACCAAATAGCTCGGAAGCAATACCCAGCTCAACACTAACCAGCCCCCATATTAAGATTAGATAACCATTCTTAAATTTCCGAGGCCCACTTTATCAAGAAAGATGAGACCCCGGATTTCCTGAGGAAGATCACTGATGTAGGTGAATGTCTTCTTAACTTGGGTGTCGCTTCCCAAACGGGCCAAACCATCCGCCACCGAATTCCCTTCCCTCTCAACGTGGGAAAAGGTACTGTGGCCCCTTCTCCTCAATCTGCCTATCCTCTCCCTCCAATACCACCATTTCCAGTTATGTAATCCATCACCTTCCAGAGCTTGGATAACAATACGCAAGTCGCTCTCGACCTTCATGGAAAACCAGTCCCTTCTGCCTACAAAGAAGGAGACCGTCATGCAGAGCTTTCATTTCCAAATCGTTATTCGATCCTATGCCATATCCGTAGGAGAATGCAAATAATAATTCCCCTTGAGGACCTCTACATATGTCTCCTCCTCCAGCCTCTCCTGGATTTGCTTTAGCCGACCCGTCAACGTTCAATTTTACCATACTTGCCATCGGCCTCTTCCACTTAACTATTCGACCTTCCTTCACTTTGGTGTCTCGAAGTGATACCTAAATCTTTCATCGCAAGTTGAGCGCCCAACGAGCGGGGGTTCATACTTGGGATAGATTTACCTATTTGGTACAACCATCTTTTTACTCAAGAAATCATAACTTCAGCTCCCTCCTGCGAATCATCAAATCTGTGGGTATTTCTGGTTTTCCAAATTTCCCATAGCAGAAAGGCCGGCGTAAGCGAAGAGATCACCTTCAAATCTTTGCTCGCTGATAGATTAGCAGCCCACCAGTGAGAAATGCGGCCCAAAATACTCTGATCAGCACAGGTGGCGATATCGAACATGATCATAAAATAATTCCATACCTTCACTGCAATCTCGCTCGTAATGAAGAGGTGAAAAAGGGATTCTGACTGGGGTCGTTGTCTGTGGTTTGTCCAGCAGCAATTACATTTGGAAACCAGTGTGACGCCCTTGGCCTGCACCCTTTCATCCACCAGGATGGCCCCCTGCAGAAGCCTCCAAAGAAAGTTAGAAATCTTTGGTGGCATTTTGGAATGCCACACCCATTTAGACCAGCCCCTATAAGCACTCCCTAATCTGCTCATCTCCCATCCCGATTTTGCTGAAATCTGCCCCAAGGATCAAGAGGCCAGATGCATTTGTCCTCCCTACTTGACGTGCACAGGCCCTCCTCTCGGATGTGATCCAGCAAACCGAGCCGGGCCAAGTTAGCCCTAGTTTGGTTTGACTTGTTTTTGTGCCACCCTAGTTTGTAGATCGGCCCGATTTGGGTTTCAACCCGACTCATGTAGCCGAGTTTGGTTTGCTCCAAAAAAATCTGGTTTGAGCCAAGATTACTTTGGTCAAAATTTTCGAACTGAGCCGAGCCGAGTTCGAATAAGTGGTGGCTCTTTTTGTTTGTTTGTTTCTTTAAATAAAAAAAGAATTTAAAAAGTTAGAAAAAAAAGTAAAAAAATTACAAAAGTATCTTACTAATGATGTTTAACATCCTCCAAAGGAAGAGTGTAACTTCAAAATAGACATGTAAGAGCCTTTTCCAAACAAAAAGTACACAAGCACACACACACACACACACACTGTGTGTGTGTGTGTGTGTGTGTGTGTGTGTGTGTGTGTGTGTGTGTGTGTGTTGTGTATTATCCACATCATCATGTATATGTATTATCGATGTCGTCCATCCATTTTAACATATCATTTTAGGACATGATCGCAAAATAGAATCATATCCAAATGTCAAGAAGATCACACCATAGGAAACAACATGCTTACAATCTACGAGCCAAGCTAGTACTGCCCTAATTTGAGCTTGGTTTATTTTTTCAAACGAGCATGACTCCAAGGCTTGGCTTGGTTTAAAGTTTTGTTTGAACCAATCCAAGCCGAGCTTTTTCAAACCAATCAAAGTCGTCTTTCGAGCCGGCTTGGTTTGTGCCCAACTCTAAAGATAGGAGACTTACATTAAATATTTTAAAAAAGTAAGCACTTTTACGTCCATGTCCCAAAGGAAAGGGTAGTTGAATTTGAAAAGGAAAAAAATAATTACGTGGGGATGGCATACCTAAGCTCCAAGCATGTCAGAAAGGCCATCTACACCATACAATTGCTGAAGTGGAATACGTGAATCTAATCCAACCATTAATGTGGGCCTGACCATGTTAACATCCCTATTTAAGATGGATCTAACATGAACCTGACTATACAAAGGTCCAGGGTCCTGATGAGTAGGAGCCCACCCGAAATGACCCATACATTGGAAAGATTAACCCGGGTCTGGGAACTCATATTTCCCCAAGAAGCCTCTTAGATTGGAAAGGGCGCCGATTGGGTACTACCCCCACCAGGGCTTAGCTAGAAATGGCCGGTCATATAGGGGCTCTGTGGGCCCATTGTGATCTATATCTTTTATCCACTCAGCCCATCTATTTTGAAAGATCATTTTAAACAATGAAACAAAAAAACTAGGCAGATGAAAGGATCAAGTGGACCACAATACATGAAGCCGTGGGGATTGAACTCTTACCATTGAAAACTTCCTAGGGCCTACCGTGAACCTGTTCATAAGGTCACATAGACCTGTATAAAGGGAAAACATAAATACCAACTTGATCCAAAACTTCTATGGCCCCAAGAATTTTTAAACGGGAGGCATTAAATCCCCAATACTTCATGTGTTATGCTCCACTTGAGACTTCAATCTGCCTCAAAAGTATCTTTCAAACCCCCCCCCCCCCCCCCCCCCCCCCCCCCCCTTTCCTTGGCCTGTTTAGTTGGATGTATTTCAGGGCCGTTTGAATAGAAGTAAATGGGGGAGAGTTGGGGGTAAATGGAGGTAAATAGGATTTGGCGTGTGTTTGGATTTGAGTAAATGCATGTAAATGAAATGAAATAGGAGTCAATGGACTTGTAAATAAAATTCTCTTTTTAAGAGAGTACGTATTTGGAAGTAAATGGAGTGAAATGCCTTTTTTTGGGTTCCCTTGGAGAGTCCCACGGTAAATAAAGATGCCACTACGCGCATATCCACCATACACGTGCATACTAATGATATTCCAAAACAATTCAATTATAAGCTATATCACAAAAATCACACTAATAGAATGATCCAAACCGTCCAAAGGTTTGGCCATCTAAATGGATGGTTAAAAAATGTTGGCAAGTTGTTTATTTGTGATCCTTATGTTTGTGGCCCACCTGAAGCTCAATTTCCTTCATTTTTAGATAAAGTATGTATTTTAATGGGCATATTACAATCATTCCATTAAATATGACATGTGTACTAATTTGGGTATTAAAGTTGATTTGGGATATTACATATGTTCCGGTGAAAATATTGAAAATTTTCAATGCATTTCAATTCCTCCCATTTACTTCCATCCAAATATAAATAAAAAAAATTAATTTCAATTAAAATTTATTTACTCGCTTCCAAATACATTTTAAAAATCCATTTACTCCCAATTCAATTACCTCCGATTCCATCTACCATTTACCTCACGAGCTCCCAATCGAGCCCTTATGGAATTATAGTGTATAATTTATACTTTATAACATTAACTACTTACAGAGGGAAGGGGGTTGTATAGATGCAACAAAAGCAACTTTCAGGCACGAAAAATGAGAAGGGACTCTATGGGTCCCACCATGATGTATATGTTTTATCCATGCCGTCCATTAATTTGGAAAAATCATTTTAAGGTATTCCTCCAAAAATGAGCTAGATTAAACGCTCAAGTAGACCACATTACAGGAAGAACATTTAAATGGTTAAACGTTCAATATTGATTGTTTTCTATAGTGTGGTTTGTTGCACAGCATGCCAACAACGGCGGTGAACTGAGATCCAATCTCCGGTCTCACCCACAAACGATAAACAGGAAGAAAATAATAACTAGAAGTAGAATCACACAAACCAACAATCTACAAGACAGAATTTACGTGGAAAAAACCCCAACAAGGGTAAAAAACCACGGGTGCAAACTTCACTATGAAGAAGAACAAAGTTACAAGTAATACACTTACCTTCTCCTATGCTCCCATGCATAGAGATAACCCTTTTGCTAATCCTCTCGCCTTTTTCTCACCTTGGACATATAGAAGCCATAATCCCCTCTCCTAATCCCGGTTTATACCCCTTTATATAGTAAACACCGCAATTAGAACACAAAATAGGAAACCTGCACTTTAAGTCCGCGGTCAGTCGGGTGCCCGGCCATTACAAAAAAATTGTCCAGCAACAAAAACATAAAATAGTGTATTATCGGGCGCCTGATCACTTTGACCGCTGTGCGCCCGGCCGTTCACAAAATGGTCCAACAGCATATGTCTCAAATGGCCTGAATATCGGGGCGCCGAGTCATTAGACCATCCGGGCGCTCGACCATTGACTTGTGTGAATCTGTCTCCACACTCAATAATCTCCCACTTGGAGACACATCACCACATGATCATTCATCTTCTAAATCCAAAGTGCACCACCTCCCAGTCTTCAAGCCTGAAGACCAATCAAAGCTGAACAGAGCTTCAGCTTCTCCCGTGTGACCGCCTTGGTCAACATATCTGCAGGATTCTCACTTGTATGAATCTTCTCCAAAGCAATCGATCCATCTTCCAGTAACGAACGTATGAAGTGATATCTGATGTCAATATGCTTGGTCCTCGAATGAAAAGTTGAATTCTTAGCCAAGTGTATTGCACTCTGACTGTCACTGTACAGCTTGCAATCTGGTTGCTTCTTCCCCAACTCTTCCATAAAACCTTGCATCTATACCATCTCCTTGCACGCTTATGTAACTGCAACATATTCTGCTTCCGTTGTACTGATGGATACTATCTTCTGTAACTGAGAGATCCAACTGACTGCAGCACTACCCAAGGTAAAGACATACCCTGTAGTGCTCCTTTTACTGTCGATATCCCCTGCCAAATCTGAGTCGACGTAGCCTTGCAGCTTGATTTCTAATCCTTTATAATACATCCCTACATCCACAGTACCTACCAGGTATCTGAGGATCCACTTCACAACTTTCCAATGTTCCTTCCCGGGGTTCATGTACCTGCTAACAACTCCCACTGTTTGAGCAATATCTGGCCTCGTGCTAACCATAGCATACATGAGGCTCCCTATGGCTAAGGCATAAGGGACTTTAGCTATGTAGTCCCGTTCCTCCTGCGTCTTAGCTCCTTGCTCCTTAGAAAGTTTGAAGTGATTGGCTAATGGAGTGTTAATCGGCTTAGCACCTCCCATGCTGAATCGATCAAGTACCTTGGCTATGTAATCTGCCTGTGACAAAACTAGCTTCTTGTTTTTCTTGTCACGCTTTATCCTCATGCCTAGGATTTGTTTTACGCCTCCTAAATCCTTCATGGCAAACTCTCTAGACAGTTGTCTTTTGAGATATGAGATGTCCTTCATGCTTGATCTGGCCACAAGCATATCATCAACATACAGAAGAAGGATGATGTGAGACGTATCAAACTTCTTCAAGTAGTAACAGTGGTCTGCATGACATCTCCTGTACCCGTTTCCCGACATGAAACTGTCGAACTTTTTGTACCACTGCCTTGGGGCCTGCTTCAGGCCATATAAACTCTTCTTCAGTCTACACAGCTTGTTCTCCTTTCCTGGTGCCATGTATCCTGCTACTGATGCATATATATCTCTTCTTCAAGGTCTTCATGAAAAAAGGCTGTCTTAACATCTAGTTGCTCTAGATGTAAGTCCTCTGTAGCCACTATACTCAAGACCATGCAAATCGTAGACATCTTCACCACAGGTGAAAATATTTCTGTGAAATCGATACCTGCCTTTTGTTGGAACCCTTTCACAACCAGTCTAGCCTTGTATCGTTTTGAACCATCGTACTCCTCATTCAGTCTGTAAACCCACTTGCTATGAAGAGCTTTCTTACCTTTAGGTAAAGTAACTAGCTCCCACGTACGATTAGACTCAACAGAGTCTATCTCATCTTTCATGGCTTGCTGCCACTTAACCCGCGTATCTGACCGTAACGCCTCTTCAAAACACTCTGACTCACCATTATCTGTCAGCAGTAGATAATGTAAGGAGGGTGAGTATCGGACCTTGGGTCTCCTCTCCCGAGTAGACCTCCTCACAATCGGTGTCTGTGGCTCTGCCTCATCATGTTCCTGTGCATGCTCATCCTGTGGCACTGTAACACCCGTGTCCGGTAACTCTTCCAACTCTACGAATTCCTTCTTATCGGCCTTGTTCTGCTTTTGTTGCACACTGTCCTTATGCATCACTTTTTCATTGAAGACTACGTCCTTGCTTCTGATGATTTTTCGGTTCTTAATATCCCAAAACCGGTAGCCAAAATCATTCTGCCCGTAGCCTATAAACGTGCACCTTCTGGACTTCGCATTCAGCTTGTTTTTGTGCTCTACATCAATGTGAACATAAGAGGTGCAACCAAACACTCTGAGATGTGCAAGGTTCACCTCTTTTCCAGTCCACGTTTCTTCTGGTAGCCCACCATCCAATGGTGTTGAGGGACTTCTATTGATGAGATATACGGTAGTATTCACACCATCTGCTCAAAAGGTCTTGGGCAACCCTGCATGTAGCCTCATGTTCCTAGCGCACTCAAGGATGGTCCTGTTAATGCGATCAGCCACACAGTTCTGCTGTGGTGTCCCTGGAATCGTTTTCTGATGTTTGATACCATTTGCTGCACAATACTCCTCAAATCTCTTGTAACAATACTCTCCCCCATTATCCGATCTGAGACACTTTACAGTTTTACAGGTCTCATTTTCTACCATAACCTTCCACTTCTTAAATACATCGAATACATCTTATTTGTGTTTTAAGAAGTAGACCCACAGTTTTCTACTAGCATCATCAATAAAAGAAACAAAGTAACATGAGCCACCAAGAGATGATACCTGTGCCGATCCCCACACATCAATGTGTACAAACTCCAATAGATGCGTCTTTGGAGCGCGTCCAGTCTTCTCGAAGCTAACTTTCTTCTGCTTGCCATACATACAGTCCTCGCAGAATTCCAAATCGATTGCTTTCAACCCTGGTAGCTTCCCCTTTGACAATAGCACTTTCATCCCTTTCTCACTCATATGTCATAACCTCTGATGCCATAACTGCCCATTCACTCCAATTGATGCAACTGCGAGTAAACTATATGATCTGGAAGTCACGTACAAGGTACCTTCCTTCTTGCCTCGAGATATAACCAAGGCACCTTTTGTGACCTTCCATGCATCGCTCGTGAATGTCGTCACATATCCAGTATTGGCCAATTGCCCCACTAAGATCAAATTCCGTCTCAAACTTGGTACATGTCTGACATCCTTCAGCTTCAAGACCATTCCGTCTTTCTGACTTAGGTGAACATCTCCTTTGCCAACAATACTGCATTGCTCATCATCACTCAGGTAGACTCTTCCAAAGTTACCTGACACATAATCATGAAGAACTTCTTTTGATGAAGTGGCATGAAACGAAGCACCCGAGTCTATAGCCCAAGACTCATTACGCGCATCAACAGACAAGATTAACGCCTCTGTGTCACTCTCCTCAGATAGATTCATTGAATCCTTCCCTCCTTAAGAGCTTCCTTCTTGTTTCTTAAGCGCCCTGCAATCACGTTTCATGTGTCCCTTTTTCCCGCAATGCCAACACCCGTCCTTATTTTTCGGTCCCTTGGACTTATTCCTTGACTTGGAATGACCGTATTTATTGCCTCCTTTGTTCAAAGATCTTCCTCTTCCTTCAACATTTAGAGCATTTCCTGAATCCCCTGAAGTTCCCGATGCCTTCCTTCTAAATTCTTCGCTTAGAATTAGACCAGCCACATCATCGAATTTCAACTTTGTAAACCCTGAGGAATTGCTTACGGCAATCACCAAACCATCCTAACTGTCTGGCAAACTGGACAAGATCAATAGTGCCTGACTTCATCATCAAAAGTGATGCCAACGGATTCCAATTGGCTCGTGACTGTATTGAACTCGTTTAGATGTTCAGCCACGCCCCCACCATCTGACATCTTCATGTTGAATAGTCATTTCATGAGATGAACCTTATTGGATGCCGAGGGTTTCTCATACATCGTAGCCAAAGCCTGCATCAATTCTTTGGATATATTGAAGGCGACGCTCTTAGACAAAGAGAGTCGGATCATTCGTAAAGCCTTCCGATCCACTAAAGCCCATTCATCATCTATCATCTTTTCTGGTTTCTTCTCTTTTCCTCCTAGAGGAATGTAGACGTCCTTTTGATACAGATAATCCTCCATCTGCATCTTCCAAAAGGCAAAGTTTGAACCATCAAACTTCTCAATTCTAGTTTTCCCATCTTCCGTCATCGCTCCCACTTAAACTAAACCAATAGCTCTGACACCAGTTGTTGCGCAGCACGCCAACAACGCCGGTGAACCAAGATCCAATCTCCGGTCTCACCCACAAACGATAAGCAAGAAGAAAATAATAACTAAAAGTAGAATCACACAAACCAACAATCCACAAGACAGAATTTATGTGGATAAAACCCCAACGGGGGAAAAAAACCATGGGTGCAAACTTCACTATAAAGAAAAACGAAGTTACAAGTAATACACTTACCTTCTCCTATGCTCCCATGCACAGAGATGACCATTTTGCTAATCCTCTTGCCTTTTTCTCACTTTGGACGTATAGAAGCCCTAATCCCCTCTCCTAATCTCGGTTTACACCCCATTATATAGTAAACCCCGCAATTAGAACACAAAATAGGAAACCCACACTTTAACTCCGTGGCCGGTCGGGCGCCCGGTCATAACTGGGTCGGGCGCCCAGCCATTACAAAAAATCATCTAGCAATAAAAACATAAAACAGTCTAACAGCATATGTCTCAAATGGCCTGAATATTGGGCGCCCGGTCATCAGACCGTCCGGGCGCCCGACCATTGACATGTGTGAATCTGTCTCCACACTCAACATGGTTCACTTGAGCTTTGAATCTGCCTCCTTTTTTGTCCCATTCCCTAAAATTATATTTACTAATGAATGAGTGGCAATATAACACATTTATCCCATAATGTTTTAGCCTCAAATTACACACTCTAGCATGAAAAATGATCATTACAACTCTTCATCACTTTCAAACACATGTATTTTAGCACACGTATTTGTTGTTGATTTGATGGGAATAAATGGAGTGAAATACCTTTTTAGGTTCTGTCTTAAATTCTCCTTTTAAGAGAAGATTTGGAAGTAAATGGAGTGAAATGCCTTTTTAGGTTCCCTTTGAGAGCCGCATGAGTACATTAAGATGCCATTACTATGGGCATATCCACCATACACGTGCATACTAATGATACTCCTAAATAATTCAATTATTAGCTATATCACTAAAATCACACTAATAGAATGATCCAAACCATCCTAAGGTTGGCCTTATAAATGGATGGTTAAAAACTGTTGGCAAGTTGCTTATTTGTGATCCTTATGTTTGTGGCCGACCTGAAGCTCAAATTCCTTCATTTTTACATAAAGTATATATTTTAATGGATTTATTACAATCATTCGGTTAAATATGATGTGTACTAATTTGGGTATTAATGCTGATTTGGGATATTACATATGTTCGTGTGAATATATTAAAAAATTTCAATTCTTCCACTTACTTTCATCCAAACAATTTTTTTTTTATTTCAAATACAATTTATTTATTTTCATCCAAACACGTTTTAAAAAGTCATTTGCTCCCAATTCATTTACCACCAATTCCATTTCTCATTTACATCTATTTATGAGCTACCAAGGGAGCCCTCAAGAATTGTAGTGTATTTTATACTTTATAGCTTTAATTACTTGCAGAGAGAAGGGGGCTGCATATATGGATGCCACAAAAGCAACTTTTAGGCATGGAAATTAAGAAGGGACTTTGTGGGTCCCACTATGATGTATATGTTTTACCCATGCCGTCCATTAATTCGGAAAAATCATTTTAGGGTATTCGATAAAAAAATGAGCTAGATTAAATGCTCAAGTAGACCACACTACAGGAAGAACATCTAAATGGTCAGCGTTCAATATCCACTGTTTTTCTATAGTGTGGTTCACTTGAGCTTTGAAACTGCCTCATTTTTTCTTCCATTCCCTGGAAGTATATGTACTAATGAATGGGTGGTGTGGATATAACATATATATCCCATAATGTTTTAGCCTCGAGTTACACACCTTGACATGAAAAATATCCATGCAACTCTTCATCACGTTTTAAAAAGATTTGACGGGAATTATATAAAAATTCGAGTGTCGATTGTCTATATCGGTGGCATAGAAGAATCGAGCGTGGTCGCTTCTTAGTTGTCCACATTACAGGAGCCGATGTCAGCTGACGTCATTAATAAATTTAAAAAAGAAAAAAAAGTAGAAATACATTTACAATTTTATACATATTTACTCATTTACTCATTGTTATATGAAATACCCCTCATTCAAATTTGATTATACACACTGGCAAATCTTTTGACAGCTAGCAAATCTACCAGAGTAGTGCATAGTCTATGGGCCCACTATGATGTATGTGTTAGATCGTTACCGTCCAATCATTTTTACAATCATTCTAAGGCATCGTCCCAAAAATGAAGCTAATCTAGAGCTCATGTGGACCACACCAAAGAATACCATAAAAGGTAATGGGTATTGAACTCCCACCACTTTGAAACCTTCCTAATGCCTCATCACGTTTTTTTTTTTTTTCATCTAGTGTGTTCATCTGGTCAGATAGACCTAGATGAAAGGAACAAGATAAACATCCTCCATGATGATGAAAAAAATGATGCACTGGGAAGGTTTCACAGGAGTTCAATATGATGTGGATGAATAAGAAGCGACAGCGCTGGATTCTTCTACGCCGCCAACATGGACGATCGGCACTCTAAAAATCCATCTAATTACATCCCACCAAACAGGTTCATGAATGTAGACTGCAACCTGTCTATTTGCAGGCCATTAGTCCGCGGGACCACGAGTTCAATGGTCTGGATCACTCAACTATAATATCGACTCAAGACAGAAGATACGAACGTCCTCAGGTCAAAGATCATTCGATTCCTCTATAAAGAGATGATGGGTGTGGAACGTGTCTTAGAAAGCTATAGGTATTACAGAAAGATGGGATGCATTCCAGAGGTTTGCCTGAGCTCTGGCAAGCGAGCCATGCCAGTCATCGGAATGGGGACTGCAGTATACCCGTTAACCGGCTCGGAAACCATGAAAATGGGAATCCTCCATGCGATGGATATCGGCTACAGGCACTTCGACACGGCCGCTCTCTACCAGTCAGAGCAGCCACTCGGCGAAGCCATCGCCAAAGCCCTACAGCTCGGGTTGATCAATTCGCGAGATGAGCTCTTCATCACCTCTAAGCTGTGGTGCAGTGACGCCCACGGTGACTGCGTCAGGCCGGCCCTGGAGAAGACACTCAAGTAACGTGGAAGTAATAGGAAGTACTGCCCTTTCTGCCCCACCACAAAGCTATCATGACCGTTCATCTTGAGTGTCCTACCATAAGTGGGCCACGAGATAAACATCTAAGCAATTAGATATATATCCTCCCCGTTGGTCCATAAATGTGATCAAGATGTGTAAGTAGTGGGGTTTAGCAATATAAGTCATCCACGTTGGGAACACTAGATGAACGGTTTGGATCACGACATGGTGGTACAGAAGGGCCAATCTCCATTTCTAACACTGGTCCGGTAATACCAACAATACCATATGATCAGATTTAAGACTCGGCGATTCAAGCTGACTCATTCCATTTCGAGTTGAGTCAAGACTCGCTGAAGTCAGAGGTGAATGAGGGCCTGATTTGGCTGAGGACTCATCTGTAAATGACTCCGACCAAGTCCGAGTTGACTCGGACGAGTCATTAATCCATATTATAACTCGTGTTTTGCTAACCATTTGATACTTCTCACTGGTGTAGGAATTTGGGGTTGGACTATCTTGATCTCTATCTCATTCATTGGCCCCTGAGCTTGAAGCCAGGGGAGTATAAATTTCCCTTCGACAAGGAAGACATTATGCCCATGGATTTCAAGTCTACATGGGCAGCCATGGAGGAGTGCCAGAAGGTGGGCCTCACCAGGTCCATTGGGGTCAGCAATTTCTCCTGCAAGAAGCTAACCCAATTGCTGTCCACTGCAGAGATTCCACCTGCCGTCAATCAGGTGTGGGCCAGTTTTTTTTTAGTGAGAATGCCATGCATGTATATTTATACTTGAGCTATACCTACCTGTAGTTGAGCACACGGTTTTAAGATCGGACAAGTCACTTGCGAGTCATCTCACTTGGACCCAATCCGGTTTAACACCATGAGTTAAAATTGAAAAATATGGGTGACTTGACTGGGTCATCCCTGACTCAGCCATGTCACAAGTCATGACTCAACCCACACCTGAATGAGGTGATTCAAGTCACCAAGTCTTAAATCCATGGATGATCATCTATGAATGCTTTATTCATGCTGATCATAGTTCTAAAACTCAATGACAGCTTGACTCAGAATTCGGCTGAGTCAACTCAGGCTCAGAGAGATTCAATCCTGAGTTGAATAAAGTTGGCATGAGCCGTCCAGCAGTTCAGAGACTCTCTCGACTCTGTGCGACTCACACTGACTCGAGCGGAGTCGCTCGCTTTTAAATCGCTTTTTGAAATAAAAGATGAAAGATATTTGTGAGTTTCTGCGTTGAATAAACGGCCCACCATAAGCTGTGTAGTTGTTCGTTTTGAGTTTTTAATACATTTTATTTTTGTATTTATTATTTGGATAAATGTTTTTTATTTAGTTGGTAAAATATTGAGTCGAGTCGAGTAAAGACTTGGGTGAGTCTTGAGTTGACGCAACCCCCAATTAGAACCGAGTCAACTCGGGGTTTTTGGTTTTTGAACTACAATGCTGACGCAGCTTGCTTCTGTTTATCTGCATTGCCCCATGGAGGATGTTCCCTAGGAAAATGTTCAGGCTTGTCCAGTTACCAGAAGGACGACCACGGTTGTCATTGAGTGTGAGCGGTAGATTATCAATTCAACTGTCCATTTTTTGCATACATTGTGAAATAACCTTTCTGTTCATTCTCTCATTTAATATGGGCCATATCATACTTTAAAAACATAAAAGCTCGACTACAAACGTAGTTGAGTCGAGTTGACTCAAAAATCAATAAAAAAAGAAAAAATCCGAGTTTTGTCCCTGTTTTGCCAGAGTGAGTGTTTTGACAAGTCATGGCCGGATTGAGTTTTTCTTTGAGTCATGGTGAAATCTGATCGAGTCGAGTCAACTCAGGGAAGCCGCTCAAGTTTTTTTTTTTTTTTTTTAACTACGTGGCACACACCCGATGAATGTGGCCATTTTAACACGTTTATACACCTACAACTTGGTTTGCTTGCACATGCGTGTGGCTACAAAGACCTTTTATCTTTTCATCCAGAAGTACTAGACATGATGATGATGAGATGCTGTATTTTGTAAGGTGGAGATGCACCCACTTTGGCAACAAAAGAAGCTGAGGGATTTTTGTGCTATGAAAGGGATACACGTGAGTGCCTACTCTCCGTTGGGTGGGAAAGGGACCCCCTGGGGAACAGGCCAAGTCATGGACTGTCGTGTGCTGAAAGATATTGCCCATGCCAGAGGAAAGACTGTTGCTCAGGTTTTGGATTCTTGCTCTTTCCATCTCATCTTTCTTCATAACTAGGTCAAGGCTACTGTTGCTCAGGTTTTGGATTTTTGCTCTTTCCATCTTATCTTTCTTCATAATTAGGTCTGCTAGAATGCATCCCAACGTATGTAGTATAAAACGATTCAGTATATAATACATCGGGATTTCCACCGTTGGTTGAAGATCTTTTCCAGTGACCAAAACCGTCTAGATGATGGCCCTCATCTTAGATGGTGGATCCTGAAAGTAACTATCATATAGAAATATTTCACCGTTTTGTTTTTTTTTTTTTAAATATTAACCTGGTCATCAATAATCAAGGGAGAAGTCAAATGATTAAAGACTTAAACGTGTTATAAGAGGTTATTTATTTATTTATTTTCATTCAAGGTGAGGATCACCATGTAAACAGTCTGGATCATTGAAAGATGAGCCTAATTTCAAAGTCTAATGCCCAAGTTACCTTATTGCAACACAAGGGTAAACCTGACCCAAGGATTAGGGATACCGTTGTCTCGCCTGCTAGCCCAGCTGGAAGACGCCTAGGCATTTCAACAGCAGGTCTCAGGTTCAAGTGCTAAAGAGACACACTAACCCCACCGGTGGGTAGGTGCATTGTGTGACTAACCGTCCGGGTGTCTTGCCTGTTAGCCCAGCTGGAAGATGCCTAGGCGTTTCAACAGCAGGTCTCAAGTTCAAGTGCTAAGGAGACACAAACCCCACCAGTGGGTGGGTGCATCATATGACTAACCATATGGGTGCATTGCCCAGCAAACAGCTTGGGTGCATTGCATGACTAACAAAAAAAAAAAAAAAAGCTTGGGGATACTACAAAGGAGATTGCTCGAATATCCTAGAATAAAGCACCTTAGGATAGGTCAGGACTTTAGCGTCTGAATTTTTTTTTTTTTTTTCAAAAAAATATTTTTATTATTTTATCTAAGCAAAAGGACGGCTACATTGCCTGCTCGACTTCGGGCAGCCCGAGACCACAAAACCGGCTCGAGCCACCTATCTTATAAAAGGCTATACAGAAACTGCAAAAAACTACAAAAAAACAGTCCTAATATTGCCCAGCCCCACACGGTCCATAAACAGCTCACCACGGACCTTGGCCGAGAGATGAGCGGCTTCCGCAAAAAACCTGCTAGCTTGAGAACCGCTTCCCTCCTTTGCAAGCGAATCGGCTACTCCAGTAGCCTCTCTCGGAGTGAAAGAGAAGCTGACGATCCTATCTTTGCACAGATTTTGAATTCTAGCCCACCAATACCACATCTTCCAAGAAGGGATCCTATTCTTGGAGAGCGCGTTGACCATGCTTTTGGAGTTGCTTTCAACGACTATTCTCATGAATCCCGGCTCCACCCCTAGGCAAAGCCCTTCCTGGATAGCTCGCAGCTCCGCTATGCCATTAGAGCCTATCCCATACCCACTGGAAAAAGCAAATAGGAAGGCTCCCTTAGAATCTCTTCCAACCCCGCCTCCCCCTGACAGGCCCGGATTACCTCTGGACGATGCATCAACGTTGATCTTGATCCATCTCTCAACAGGCCTCACCCATTTGACAGCGCTAGAACTCCTCCTACTCTTGGCTTGAAAGATGAGCCCCAGATCCTGGATGGCCCCAAGCTTCACTCGGCTTGTCGACTTCGGGGGAGGGAGATCCTCGGCAATGAGCGACAGCCAGAATCTAATCCTGAGGATCACCTTATCCTCTCCAGCCTCTACATCCTCGTATTTGTTCTCGTTTCTCGCCTTCCAGATCTCCCACATGATGAGAGACGGCAGAATGCCTGTTATAATTCCCCAACTATCCTTGACGGACGCCCCACTCCACCATTGCGAGGCCCTTTCCAGCGCCGATTGACCTCTGATGATGGACAACTCCATGAGAGGGCTGAAGTAACTCCAGACGGTGGAAGCTATTCCACCATCCACGAATAGATGCTCTAGAGTCTCCACGCTGGGGGTCCTTGGAGGGCCACAGCAACTGCATCTGGAGGCTAGAGATATACCTTTTGCTTGCACTCTATTGTCCCCAGGGATGGCTTTGTGGATTAGCTTCCACATGAAGACAGCAATTTTTGGCGGAGTTTTCGCGAATTTGGGTCATCTTCCAACCACCCAAAACATTTATATGAAAAGTGTCATTTTGTACGGTAGAAAAGCAACAAATGAAATATCTTAATTGATAGGTTGAAATATTTGATCTGAGAGTGATTTGGGGCATCCCTATCATATAAGAGGAGGCTCATCTGTTTCTTTGAAAAAGTCTCAAATCCAGCTGTAAGAGTCATGTCGACCTATCTTATTGTAGGATGCATTTGAGAAAACCTCGCCTAATAAAATCTACCAAATTGAAATATTTGAACGCTAGAATATTCAAAGGTTAAAGAGATTGTTAATACTCAAAGGTAGTGAATCAAATGATCAAAGGTTTGAAATATTCCAAACGAAGAGATCTCTTTTTCTACTACGTACTTACCATCCAAGAAGAATCCGATCAGATGAATGGTTTGGATCATTGAAATATGACCCCAGACCCAAATGCTAAAGTGCCCACATATCCCATTTCAATGCAGCGGCATGTATTCAGGACAACCTCTTATGGAGGTTTGCTTCGTTGGGGACTGACTATTTACATAATGTTTGAATTTGGTGATTAAAAACTTGCCAAATTCCTGAAGTTGATATGCATTTAAACAAGCTCTCAGAGAAATGAGATGCTAAGGCTACCTTCTCCAGTAGGAGTAGAATCCTACTCATCTGCATATTTGTGTAGTATCAGTGCCATTCATCATGTGGGCCCCATTATTTTAACACCCTTAAATGGCTCAAACTGGACCAGATAGGACTTGAGTGCCAACTGGAGCAACCACTCTGGTCTGGTTTTCATTACACGGGCTTGTAAATGTGTGGCCCACCAGCTGAACGGCCTGGATCTCTCACAATTATGTGACAAATATGGCACGAGGGATCTTAACAAGACCACCTATCTGGACGAATGTGTAGGTTTCCTTGAGGTGGGTATATGAGCAAGGTGTGAGCATGCTAGTTAAGAGCTTCAACAAGGAGAGGTTGAAGGAGAACCTTCAAATCTTGGATTGGTCACTGACCGAGAAAGAGCAGCACATGATTGGCCAGATTCCACAGCGAAGAGGATATCCAGCCATGGAGTTCGTCTCGGATGGTGGTCCATACAAAACAGTGGAGGAAATGTGGGATGGTGAGATATGAGGAGGACTAATTGCACTCACATGTGGAAGTGAGGCACAGGTGTCTGGGATCACAGCCATTTGCTGGGAAGTTTCCAATAATGTAGATGCTAGATTTAATGAATAAGGCATGTATGGTGGCTAATTAGGTATACCTACTTCAGTTTGTTTTTTTAGAAAATAAAATGAATTCCTTTCACGGGACAGATTTTTGAGTTGGAGAATCAAACAGTTGAGCAAAATAGATCTTCTTTCGCCAATGTAATTCTCCAAAATTGATTAAAACCATTTCCTAAAAAAAAAACTGTTGTTGGTGTGGTTTCCCGCCACACAAAACACGTGCGAGGCTTGCTTTGTGCAGGTGTGCCAGGACCCAATGTTGGTCTGGTCCAAACTGTGATCACCACCAACCTCTTGTGTCAAGATAAAGCAGAACTGAGTCGATCGACCATGGTTTATTCACCCAACAATATCTTGCGCTCGTTTTTACTCAGGTGATTTGCGGAGGGTGAGGCTTCCCCTCCAATGAGCTCTTTTTCCCCAGTCAATCGAGGACTTGCGAAAGTGCAACAATTGTACGATTGAACAGACAAAATTGGATGGATATGGATCCAGATTCCAAATGTAATCAATTATAATCTCTTAACATTAAGGTGGGATCATCGGCCTAGCTGAGAACAGCAGCGTGCTGGTAAGCAAGACAATGGCAATGTTGAGAGTTACAACAACTACGGTCAGCCCAGCGTATAAGCGTAGGCGAATGGGTCCAAGAATTAGCAGTCTTCCTTCGGATCTGGTGTGCAAGCACAAATGGAAAGGAATTATAGCTACTAGATTAGACTACGAGTCCGTTCAGCATGTCACAAGGATGGACTGATGTTACTCCTAACTTAATTAATTGCCCATGACTAATGAGCAGTGGAAGGACTAAGCTAAGATGTTATGTTAAGATAAACATTAACATTATGTTGGCAAAGGCTTGTTCTTGGGTTGATGAATCGTGGGGTTTTTCGAATTTCTTCCTTCTATTTATAGCATCTCTTGCTAAAGGTTGAAGACAACTGATGGTCCACATGGTGCCTCCATGTGTAACTAGCTAGTTGGGAAAGAACGGTTAACCTTTCTCAATCGTGGCTTGCTTTTGTCAAACGTGCTTCATCACTGACGTGTCCATAACAACTATTCATCCTTATTAAAAAATTGTCTAGTTAATGTGGCATCCGAAGATATTATCTTCCTTTTTATATTTTGGTGTGCCAACTAGGCATGTTGTACATGCCACATGGAGTAATTTATGTCGTTGATCTGATCTGCCCAATTTTGGTACAAATACTGCCTTCTCATGTTTCTTATCATTTGGTAAAGGATGGCAAAAACATGATATGATACCAAATGGTTGTGTACGTGTCATGTGCTTCATTCTTCATATCCCCAAATCATGTCTCTAAGTTTTGTTCTTTTTTATAGTATAATGCCATGCATCCGATGGGGAAGATATTGTCGTATCTCTATGACAACTTTCATCTCAGAATTTGCGTTCATCATCATGCGGTAATTAATGCGATGCATGCGGCCTATCTTACGTCTCTCCATTTCTCCTCCTCCTAGCATTTTCTAAGAACCTTAGTTCCTTCTTCTTCTTCTTTCCAGAGAAGTCTGAAATATATTGAAAAAGCATAAAAACTTACAGCCACCAAGGAGAGGACATGAACCTAGCCCCTTGCACTGCACTCTACAAAAGGCACGAATAGGCCATACCATGAAACCTGTATCTAAAGTGGCTGAATCTCAAACAGGAAGAATGCAGAATAGAGAAACTCTTCTAAATTCCACTCTTTATTGCTCCCATAGGTTGTTTAAGGTTCCTCTGAACTCATCACATCCTGTACAATTCAGGTAGCCCGAGACCTACAAAAAAACACCACGGGCTGCCTATCATATATCAATTAGAAGGGAAACCACCTATAGCTCTCTCAAGTTCCCTAAGTTAACTCATTCAAGGAATAGAGCCCCACGACAGGATCTAGGGAGAAGATCATCTTGGGAGTAGATTCTATCAACTTGGGTGCCACTTTCCAAACACGTCAAAGCATCTGCTACCCCATTATCCTCCCAAGGAACAAAGGAGATAACAATGTCATCTTTTCAGGAGAAAGAAGAAACCTGGGACCACCAATACCACAAAGCAAAACTACGAAGCATATCCTTGTTGAGCACATCAACCACTAGCTTCGAATCACTCTCCAAAAGGATCTTGGGGTAACCTCTATACGTGCACTTTGAAAGGCCTTCAAAAATGGCTTCAGCCTCCACCCGAACATTTGAACCCAAGCCATAACTACTAGAAAACACAGAGGAATTCACACCCTCGGACCTCTACAAACTCCCCCTCCCCCACCTGAAGGCCCAAGGTTGTCGCAAGCCGACCCATCAACATTAACTTTAACCCAAACCTTCAGAGATTTTTCCCATTTCAGTAGCATGTAGGACTTTCCATCCCTTGGGCTCGAATCCAAGCCCGACCCCTAGAGGGATAGCTGATTGGATTAGGTGTTTCTCTTTAATTGGTGGGAGGAATGGTTGCAAGACTCTCAACCACCACCTGATATTCAAGATGGCCCTATTAGTAGACACCTTCTGCTCTTCATAACGGCTTGAGTTTCTTTGCAACCAAATTTCCCAAAACACCAGGGAGGGGATTAACCCATGTACAGAGGACAACCCATCCCCTGCCGAGGCCTCTCACCACCATTGGGATGTTGCGCAGCACGCCAACAACGCCGGTAAACCAAGATCCAATCTCCGGTCTCACCCACAAACGATAAGAAAGAAGAAATAATAACTAGAAGTAGAATTGAAACAAACTAACAAACCACAAGACAAAATTTATGTGAAAAAAAACCCTAGTAAGGGTAAAAAACTGTAACGCCCCGAGATTTCGGCTCTCGTGGATTCCATGATAGGCTAAATTTTCAAGTGTTATCTAAGACGTGTCAATGATGAAATTCTTGACATATCACTATGTTTTCATATATTTAAAATTTAATGGCATTCATGCACAGACATGAAAGATAAACATGTGATTTAATGAAATTTTAATCTATGTTATTATTAAAAAGTTATTGAAACTAAACCAAACAAATAATCAATTATTGCCTTCATTAAGAAAATTTATTACAATTTTGAAATAAACGATAAATTATCCTAAAAGCATATAATCAAATAAAATCTTCAATATGCCACTCCAACTTCATCCGTCATCTGTGCTTTAAACCTTCAAACATCTTATCGTAGTGCTCGCTTCACTTATGTGATCTTCACCTGGATTATCTAAGATATGGTTGGATAGCGTTAAACGCTATCACAGTGGGGAATATCCCTCCAAGACAATCAAGAATAATAATAACATTACAAAGGAAACGCAAGAAGGATATATCATTTAATCAAACCAAAACAACCAAGTAAAAATCTTTATTAATGCGATGTATGGAATGCATGCTCCGGCTAAGGCACCCTGGCTAGAAATCATAATACATGAAGTGGGAGACTCTCTGTTATAACTTCTCGCTAGCCAATAGTCACCAGAGGTTCCTGGGACGCACAAGCCTGTAGTTTTGCCTAACCATGTGAGAAATGGGACGCTCATAGCCCAAATCTACACGTGACAGAAGTAGGACACTCTAGCCTATTCTCAATTCCATACACCCACATGGAGCCAAGTGAATGCATGACTTTATTTTCACCTTTATTTAAGTATTTTCGCATATAACCGATTTAAATAAAACTCAGTGGTCACTATAGGGAGTCGCAAGCAACCCAGCATAGGCCGACAGCACGGGATTAGTGTCCATAGCACCAGCCCCGACTCATGAGAATTTGTATACTATTAGTGTCCACTCATTGTCCCGTTTTATGATTTCATCATATCTCAAAAAGCCAATGTTGTACATCATGACCAAATTCATTAAAATACTCATGTAATGTAAATGGATTTAATCAAGTATCATGTACATGTAAAGATCCATTGACAAACAATCACTCCATTCTCTCAGTTAAGTTAAGACATATTCTTTCATCATGGACACCTCTCACGGGTCTCATCTCTCTACATTAAATAATTTTAATAACTTAGGGACAAATAGTATACAATAATTGGATGTCTATATGATGATCTTATATACATATTTCACATATATCACAATATGAAAACCAATGTTACTTGTAACACATGGACTAAGAAAATAAGGATATAGATTTCACAAAGATAAATAACACAAATACCCATGCTTCTTAGTCAAAAATCTAAACAAGGAATTACATCATTATATAATGATATTCATTACAAATCCTATATTAAACTCTATGTTATATGGATCAGCAATTCAAAACAAAATAACTTCACATGCCACAAAAGAAGCTTATGATGATCGTGATATGATTAATGAAAGGCTTGAAGGCAAATCCTCACCTCATGGACCGGACGCAATAGAAGGCCGTAGGGACTAAGTACGTCGCTGGAACAACCAAACAAACTCTCTCTCTCTCTCTCTCTCTCTCTCTCTCTCTCTCTCTCTCTCTTACTCCCTCTTCTCTTCCTTTTCTCTCTTCTCTCTTTCTTCTCTCCTCTCTCTCTTTCTTAAATTCGTGCATGAGGGTTATTGTTGCTGAGAGAGGCTTCTTTTAGGTTGGGAGGGTCGGATTTTAGAGTTAGAAGAGGGTAGCAGGGCTACATGTGTGCTGTTGCGATAGAAAGTGATTTAAAGTGAGATTTCATTCTAGATTTGGAAAGTTTATACATAACAAATGGAAATGAAGTTTTGTACATGAGCTATGATGGGTATGGGACACAAAATGGACGTGATAGATTTTAAAATAGGGTCCACATGTGATCGAATGGTCGGCGTGAAGTTTTAAGGAAAGAGATGGGATGAAAATAGAAATTTGTAAAGGGACGGTTTATCTAACAATTTGACACCTAAGATGGATTTAGATTAGTCCATTTAGGTAGGTGGGGTTCACAAATCGAAGCTCTATAACCATTTGATATGTCTCTTGCATATGAGAAGGTTCTAGAGAAAAATCTATAAAATTTTAGAAATCTCGATTTTGGATGGGATTCTCTACATTGGTTAGCTTGGAGGGATCTTCAGGATCCTTTAGAAGCATCCCTAACTTCCCATGCGAGAATGATTCCCGGATTGGAAGTTCTTGTATAACAAGGGGTGAGTTTGGAGAGATATAGCGGCGAGGACACGCGATGAAATCGAGCAAAACTATGTGGGAGGGGATTTTGGATTATAAAGAAGAGGATGAATGGTTTGGATTGATAAAATGGGGCCCACATGGAGGCCAATGGAGGGACAGCAGCGGCCAGTGTGTGCCGCTGGAAGACGTTTCCTTCTTGGGCTCGTGGGTGCACGGTCAAACGTGGTTTGACCGCTACACACGTGGGCCCCACCATGATGTATATATGAAGTTCACTCTGATCAGAAGTTGGGCCACCTAAAATTAGGCGTTGACACAAAAAATTGGACAGATTCGAGATCGGGTGGGCCACATACGGATTGATTTCTGATTTGGCTATTTGTAAATTGATTTAAGAGTTGAAATTCGACATGTACGGTTAAAATGTGCCCAAAAGCTTAAGTCCAGGGTTTTACATGAAAGTGATCGTTAGAAACTACAATACTTAAAAATGGCATCTTAACTTAAGATTAACTAATTGCATTTTCATAATTATCTTAAAAGTGCATGATTTTTAAAATCTGATCTTTCTACGATGTTTATAGGATCATTCTAAGCAACTTTTGTAAAGGGTACCCTATTAGATCTCGTACGGATGATCCGTTATTCTCAAATCAATGGTAAATGTACGATAATTAATCAAAATAAAATTTAAAACAATTTCAAATAAATTTTGAAAAAATCTGGGGCGTTACAAAAACCACGGGTGCAAAGTTTCATTATGAAGAAAACTAAGTTACAATGAATATACTCACATTCTCGTATGCTCACATGCACAGAGATGGCCTATTTTGCTAACCTCTTCACATTTTCTTACCTTGGACGTATAAAAACCCTAATCCAATACCTTAATCCCGAATTACACCCCTTTATATAGCATAGTGCGGAAATAAGACTCAAAATAGAAAACCCCGCAAAACAGATGTCCAGTCGAGCGCCTAGTCAGGCTTGGTCAGGCACTCGCCCAATGCCAAAAATGTCTCGTGAGCTTTAAGAGAAACTGCCCGAAGTTTGGGCATCCAACCAACCATGGTCGGGCGCCTGCCCTGGTCATTGGGCGCCCGGTCCACTGACCGTCGAACGCCCAACTAAGTCTAAATCAGTCCAGAGACTTTTATCTCCTCTAAGTGAATATCGGACGCCCAATCACTAACCGTTTGGGCGCCCGACCACCCCTGGTTGGCAATGGTGTGTTAGCTCCACACCTTAACATGGGAAGCCCTGCCTAATGCAAACTGACCCTTGATGAGCATTGTCAGGCCAAACATGGAGTTGAAAAAACTTCAAACCGTTGTTGTCAATTCCCCCAAAGCGAAGAGGTGATCCACATCTTCCCTGTTTGGCCTCTTATTAACCCCGTAGCAAACACAAACCAAAGCTAAGTGAATACCCTTACTTTGAACCTTGTTATCAAGCAAAACCGCTTTATGAATGAGCTTCTAAGAGAGGAGTGAGATTTTGAGCAGCATTTTGGAGTGTCACACGTCCACTTCGGCTACTCCCTCTCTCCGGCGACTCACGATAGAAACACCAAGCTGCTTTGATTGAGAAATCACCTAAGGAGACCAAAGCCCATTTGCATTTGTCTTTATACGATGAAGTGGAGAGATCCTCATCCCGAATGTGGTCCAAGACTATTTACGGAAGCAACTGATCCAGAGCAGGAAACGATAACATCCCCCCTGGCTTAAGACAATCCTTGACTTTGAGCTGGGCTAAATTATCAAGAACCAATAGCAATGCCCATGAAGAAACAGGGCCCAACCCTATCTAATCTGCCGACCAGAACCCACACTCGCAAGTTCCATTCATCCAGCAGGAGTGCACATTAAGGGTGGGCCGTAAGCTGACGATAGTCTTCCAGAATGGGGATTTCAGCCTTCTATTGTTTGTTGTTGTATGATCTTGAAAATCCGCATTATATTTCTCTTTCATGAAGTTACGTCAAATGCTTGAAGTATCCCCCCTCCCCTTCTATTTTTAGCAATGCAAACTTCCTCCAACTGGACCAATGATGCTTTCTAACCCTAGTTCCTTCTTACAATACTTGTTATGGCTTCAAAGAAGTCAAAACTTTCCAACATTGTAGCAGTTCCACGTTCCCCTCTTCTTCCACTATTGGAGTTAGTTCATGAATCTCTATGCTCAGAGGTGATTTTGAATCTGAATTTGAATCTTCCTATTCCAACTTCTATTTAGGGCCTGCTTTCCCTCCTTCATATGCCCCCAATTTTGAGAATGTTCTCCCTTATTTCCTTGTCGATAGGGGAGAAGCTTTTCTGACTAGTCGGCAATCTTTAGATTATACCTATTCGGAACCTAATAAAACCCCTAGGTCATGGCTGATGTATAACGAAAGATGGGTAGAGTGGTATAAGTGTGTCAAGGGCGAATTCAAAGCTCTTTGGGATAACCTTGGCATATCCGACTGTATTCATCTTTCTGTTTGCAATATAACTCCCAATCCTTCTCTTTTTATCGCCGCAGTGTGTTTTTAGAGTCATATGACCAATTCCTTCCATGTTAAATGTGGCCCTATCATTCTGACCATTATGTATGTTTGTGCTTTGACCAATCTTCTTCCGACTGATCTTGAATTTTATCCAGGCTGCAGTCCCAAAAATCCTCTAAAGAATACCTTTAAACATCTCAACCTTCGCAAATCCTATAGCCCCTTCATGGTTACAAAAGCGAAAACTGACGGTGAAGTCTTTGATCAGGAGCATTGTTGCTTCCTTTTAATTTGGGTCTAGGTTTAGGTTAGATTTGTGAATTTAGGAATAGGTGTAGGTTTACGTTAGATGATTTGAGTTTAGGATTGGGTTTAGGCATAGGTTTAGAATTTCGGGTTCAAGATCGGGTTTAAGGTTAGGTTTTCGAGTTTGGGTCTAGGTTTAGGTTAGAGTTGTGGATTTAGGAATAGGTGTAGGTTTAGGTTTGGTGATTTGAGTTTAGGATTAGCTTTAGGCGTAGGTTTAGGATTTCGGGTTTGGGATCGGGTTTAAGGTTAGGTTTTCGAGTTTGGTTCTAGGTTTAGGTGAGAGTTGTGGATTTAGGAATAGGTGTAGGTTTAGGTTAGGTGATTTGATTTTAGGATTAGGTTTAGGCGTAGGTTTAGGATTTCGGGTTCGGGATCGGGTTTAAGGTTAGGTTTTTGAGTTTGGGTCTAGGTTTCAGTGAGAGTTGTGGATTTAGGAATAGGTGTAGGTTTAGGTTAGGTGACATGAGTTTATGATTAGGTTTAGGCGTAGGTTTAGCATTTCGAGTTCGGGTTCGGGTTTAAGGTTAGGTTTTCGAGTTTGGGTCTAGGTTTAGGTTAGAGTTATGGATTTAGGAATAGGTGTAGGTTTAGGTTAGGTGATTTGAGTTTAGGATTAGGTTTAGGCCTAAGATTAGGATTTCGGGTTCGGGATTGGGTTTAAGGTTAGGTTTTCGAGTTTAGGTATAGGTTTGGGTTTGAGTTGTGGATTTAGGAATATATGTAGGTTTAGGTTAGGTGACATGAGTTTAAGATTAGGTTTAGGCGTACGTTTAGCATTTCGGGTTCGAGATCGGGTTTAAGGTTAGGTTTTCGAATTTGGGTCTAGGTTTAGGTTAGAGTTGTGGATTTAGGAATAGGTGTAGGTTTAGATTAGGTGACATGAGTTTAGGATTAGGTTTAGGCCTGAGTTTAGGATTTCGGGTTCGGGATCAGCTTTAAGGTTAGGTTTTTGAGTTGGGTCTAGGTTTAGGTGAGAGTAGTGGATTTAGGAATAGGTGTAGGTTTAGGTTAGGTGATTTGAGTTTCGAATTAGGTTTAGGCGTAGGTTTAGAAATTCGGGTTCGGGATCGGGTTTGAGGTTAGGTTTTCGAGTTTGGGTCTAGGTTTAGGTTAGAGTTGTGGATTTAGGAATAGGTATAGGTTTAGGTTAGGTGATTTGAGTTTAGGATTAGGTTTAGCGTAAGTTTAGGATTTCGGGTTCGGGATAGAGTTTAAGGTTAGGTTTTCGTGTTTGGGTCTAGGTTTAGGTTAGAGTTGGGATTTAGAAATATGTGTAGGTTTAAGTTAGGTGATTTGATTTTAGGATTAGGTTTAGGCGTAGGTTTAGGATTTTGTGTTCGGGATCGGGTTTATGGTTAGGTTTCCGAGTTTGGGTCTAGGTTTCGGTGAGAGTTGTGGATTTAGGAATAGGTGTAGGTTTAGGTTAGCTGACATGAGTTTATGATTAGGTTTAGGCGTAGGTTTAGCATTTCGGGTTCGGGTTCGGGTTTAAGGTTAGGTTTTCGAGTTTGGGTCTAGGTTTAGGTTAGAGTTGTAGATTTAGGAATAGATGTAGGTTTAGGTTAGGTGATTTGCGTTTAGCATTAGGTTTAGGCCTGGCTTTAGGATTTCGGGTTCGGGATCGGGTTTATGGTTAGGTTTTCGAGTTTAGGTATAGGTTTAATTTAGAGTTGTGGATTTAGGAATATATGTAGGTTTAGGTTAGGTGACATGAGTTTAGGATTGGATTTAGGCGTAGGTTTAGCATTTCGGGTTCGAGATCGGGTTTAAGGTTAGGTTTTCGAGTTTGGGTCTAGGTTTAGGTTAGAGTTGTGGATTTAGGAAAAGGTGTAGGTTTAGGTTAGGTGACATGAGTTTAGGATTATGTTTAGGCCTAGCTTTAGGATTTCGGGTTCGGGAGCTAGTTTAAGGTTAGGTTTTCGAGTTTAGGTATAGGTTTAGGTTAGAGGTATGGATTTAGGAATAGATGTAGGTTTAGGTTCGGTGACATGAGTTTAGGATTAGGTTTAGACGTAGGTTTAGCATTTCATGTTCGAGATCAGGTTTTAGGATAGGTTTTCCAATTTGGGTCTAGGCTTAGGTTAGAGTTGTGGATTTAGGAATAGGTGAAGGTTTAGGCTAGGTGACATGATTATAGGATTAGGTTTAGGCCTAGGTTTAGGATTTCGGGTTCGGGATCGGCTTTAAGGTTAGGTTTTTGAGTTTGGGTCTATGTTTAGGTGAGAGTTGTGGATTTAGGAATAGGTTTAGATTTAGGTTAGGTGACATGAGTTTAGGATTTGGTTTAGGCCTAAGTTTAGGATTTCGGGTTCAGGATTGGCTTTAAGGTTAGGTTTTTGAGTTTGGGTCTCGGCTTAGGTGAGAGTTGTGGATTTAGGAATAGGTGTAGGTTTAGGTTAGGTGACATGAGTTTAGAATTAGGTTTAGGCATAGGTTTAGCATTTCAGGTTCGGGATCGGGTTTACGATTAGGTTTTCGAGTTTGGGTCTAGGTTTAGCTTAGAGTTTTGAATTTAGTAATAGGTGTTGATTTAGGTGAGGTGATTTGATTTTAGGATTAGGTTTAGGCCTAGGTTTAGGATTTCGGGTTCGGGATCGAGTTTAAGGTTAGGTTTTCGAATTTGGGTCTAGGTTTAGGTTAGATTTGTGGATTTAGGAATAGGTGTAGGTTTATGTTAGATGATTTGAGTTTAGGATTGGGTTTAGGCGTAGGTTTAGAATTTCAGGTTCGGGATCGGGTTTAAGGTTAGGTTTTCGAGTTTGGGTCTAGGTTTAGGTTAGAGTTGTGGATTTAGGAATAGGTGTAGGTTTAGGTTAGGTGACATGAGTTTAGGATTAGGTTTAGGAGTAGGTTTAGGATTTTGGGTTCGGGATCGGGTTTAAGGTTAGGTTTTCGAGTTTGGTTTTAGGTTTAGGTGAGAGTTGTGGATTTAGGAATAGGTATAGGTTTAGGTTAGGTGATTTGATTTTAGGATTAGGTTTAGGCGTAGGTTTAGTATTTCGGCTTCAGGATCGAGTTTAAGGTTAGGTTTTCGAGTTTGGGTCTAGGTTTCGGTGAGAGTTGTGGATTTAGGAATAGGTGTAGGTTTAGGTTAGGTGACATGAGTTTATGATTAGGTTTAGGCGTAGGTTTAGCATTTCGGATTCAGGTTCAGGTTTAAGGTTAGGTTTTCGAGTTTTGGTCTACGTTTAGGTTAAAGTTGTGGATTTAGGAATAGGTGTAGGTTTAGGTTAGGTGATTTGAGTTTAGGATTAGGTTTAGACCAATGATTAGGATTTCAGGTTCGGGATCGGGTTTAAGGTTAGGTTTTCGAGTTTAGGTATAGGTTTGGGTTAGAGTTGTGAATTTAGAAATATATGTAGGTTTAGGTTAGGTGACATGAGTTTAGAATTAGGTTTAGGCGTAGGTTTAGGATTTTGGGTTCGGGATCGGGTTTAAGGTTAGGTTTTCGAGTTTGGTTGTAGGTTTAGGTGAGAGTTGTGGATTTAGGAATAGGTGTAGGTTTAGGTGAGGTGATTTGAGTTTAGGATTAGGTTTAGGCCTAGGTTTAGGATTTCGGGTTCGGGATCGGGTTTAAGGTTAGGTTTTTGAGTTTAGGTATAGGTTTGGGTTAGAGTTGTGGATTTAGGAATATATGTAGGTTTAGGTTAGGTGACATGAGTTTAGGATTATGTTTAGGCGTAGGTTTAGCCTTTCGGGTTCGAGATCGGGTTTAAGGTTAGGTTTTCTAGTTTGGGTCTAGGTTTAGGTTTAGGTTAGAGTTGTGGATTTAGGAAAAGGTGTAGGTTTAGGTTAGGTGACATGAGTTTAGGATTAGGTTTAGGCGTAGGTTTAGCATTTCGGGTTTGAGATCGGGTTTAAGGTTAGGTTTTCGAATTTAGGTTTAGGTTTAGGTTAGAGTTGTAGATTTAGGAATAGGTGTAGGTTTAGGTTAGGTGATTTGAGTTGAGGATTAGGTTTCGGACTAGGTTTAGGATTTCGGATTCGGTATAAGGTTTAAGGTTAGGTTTTCGAGTTTAGGTATAGGTTTGGGTTAGAGTTGTGGATTTAGGAATAGATGTAGGTTTAGGTTAGGCGACATAAGTTTAGGATTAGGTTTAGGTGTAGGTTTCGCATTTCAGGTTCGAGATCGGGTTTAAGGTTAGGTTTTTGAGTTTGGGTCTAGGTTTAGGTGAGAGTTGTGGATTTAGGAATAGGTGTAGGTTTAGGTTAGGTAACATGAGTTTTGGATTAGGTTTAGGCGTAGGTTTTGCATTTCGGATTAGGGATTGGGTTTAAGGTTAGGTTTTCGTGTTTGGGTTTAGGTTAGGTTAGAATTGTTGATTTAGGAGTAAGTATAGGTTTAGGTTAGGTGATTTGAGTTCAGGATTAGGTTTAGGCGTAGCTTATAGGTTAGTTTTAGGTTTATGCTTTAGGGTTTAGGGTTTAGGGTGTAGGTCTTGGAGACTCAGCCAACTCACGGATAGCTCCAACGCACATCCGGGTCTTCTCCACACAAAGTTGGCCTGTTCAAATGGCCAGGCCACCCATATTGCTGTCGATAGGAAATGGACAGCTTCATCATGGTCATAACAGTGGTTCCCACCTTCCTGGGACCCCCGCTCAACATCCAGATAGCTCCGACGCACATCCGTATCTGCTCCATCAATTTTGAGCTAATACATAAACACAGGCCTGTCCAAATGGCCAGGCCACCCATATACTATCCATAGGAAATGGACAGCTTCAACATAGTCACAACAGCGGTTCCCACCTTCCAGGGACCCCCGCTCAACACCCGAATAGCTCCGACGCACATCCGGGTCTGCTCTATTAATTTCGAGGTAATACATAAACACGGGCCTGTCCAAATGGTCAGGCCACCCATATTGCTGTCCATAGGAACAGGACAGCTTCAACATGGTCACAACAGTAGTTCCCACCTTCTAGGGACCCCCGCTCAACATCAATATCAATCAACTACTCTTAATTACAAATGTCATGTTCGTCATCTAATTTGCCACTAAATGATAATATAATACAATTAGTCACCCATCCAAGGATGGATAGATTGAAATGCTATCATTATTTCCATTTAAATGCCCAAGCCTAAATTTCGACAGCATCTCCTCCTATCTCTCCAGATATATGTATCTTACATTTCATTTCCACGTCAAGTATCCACACATTGTGTGAATTAAATTGACAATGGAAATAAACATAAGAAACATATCCAGAGAGAATAAGAGAGTTACTGCACGAAACTAATGACAGAGCATGTAAATGACAAACAACGAGAACATTCCAATCTATCCAACCTTGGACTGTCCAACAGGATAATTTGCCAGATTTCTATACCTCCAAAACACATTTTATCTATGCTAGGCAATATAGAAATCTCCAAATGGGCTAACTGATTCTATTATACTACCATTTGTGGACAAAAAATAACTATTAATAATAAGCCAAATACATCCACAACATACATCCACATAAATCAACCACGGGTAGCTCCGACGCACATCCGGGTTTGCTCCATCAATTCCAGATACACAAGCACATGAAAATGGCAGAATCATCAACACCATGAATCAAGTCTAATCAAATACCTAATGACTATTTTGTGAACAAATAAGTATGGGGCCCACCATGGGAATCGGTAACTCTGCACACTCTTATCGTGTAGAGTAAACTCAGTTGGGCCCACCTAGCATGTATGTGATTTATCTATTCCGTCCTTATGTTTTTCCACCTCATTTAGTGGTTGAGCCCTAAATTTAAGCATATCCAAATCTCAAGTGGACCATGCCATGGAAAATAGTGGGAATAATGATTTCCACCATTCCTAGGCCCTACAATAATCTTTATTTGTCATCCAACCTGTTCATAAGATCACATGGATATGGATGAAGGAAAAACACAAATATCAGCTTGATCTAAAACTTCTGTGTCCTCCGAGAATTTTTCAATGATAGACATTCAGTTCACACTTGTGGTGTGGTCCACTTTAGATTTTGATATGCTTCATTTTTTGGCACCATACCTAAAATTTCCTATTAAGATGGATGGACGGAGTGGATAAAATACGCAAATCACTGTGGGCCCCGCAAAGTTTACTCCGCACAAATATATGCTTCATCCAAAACAGTGGACAGCGACGGTGGGCCCCACAGGCAGTGGACAACGACGGTGGGATTTAATTTCGAAATCCCTAATTAGGGAATTTTAATTTTGAAATCCCCAATTAGAGATTTACTAAATCAGTGGGCCCCACCAAATAGTGGACAGTTAAGGCGGACCCCACATGCAATGGACGATGGACAGCGACGGTGGGAGCCACATGCAATGGACAGCAACGGTGGGACCCACATGCATTGGACAACGATGGTGGGACTCACATGCATTGAATTTTGGCAGTGGGCCCCACAATCAACAACAAGGAGAGAGAGAGAGAGGGAGAAAGAGAGAGAGAGGAAATGGAGGAAGAAGGAAGGGAGAGAGGGTTACCGGAGGTGGCGGTGCCGTACAGAGGCCGGTGGAGGCGCGTGGCTAGCGCCGGTGACGGTGGTCGGCTGAGGGGGGTGGGTGGGCCGCCAGTGATGGTGGTCGGCGCTGAGGGAGGACAGACGGTGAGGAGGGTGGGACGCGTGGGGGCCGATCGGGAGAGAGAGAGAGAGAGAGAGAGAGAGAGAGAGAGAAATGAGGGCCGATTGGGCTGTAAAAAAAATAAAAGACTTTTATCAACGAAATTTTTTGTTGGTAAAAGTCAATTAAAATACTTTTACCGACGAAAATTTTCGTCGGTAAAAGTGTTTTCTACACTTGGTGGGAACTTCACACATTATTACCGATGGGTAACAATCGTCGGCAATAATGACTTTTACCGACGAAAATTTTCGTCGATAAAAGTCAAATTTTCTGTTTTAATTTTATAGCGACGGGTTACTTCGTCGGCAATAAACTTTTTACTAACGAAATCAAAATTTCGTCTGTGAAAGTGTATGGCGGGAAGGAAATCTGGCAATGGCAGGAAGCTGGAACGATTTTTACCGACGATTTCTCTATTTCGTCGGGAAAAATGGTTTTTCCCAAGGAAAAATATTTCGTCGGTAATACTTTCGTCGGTAAAAATCCGTTTTCTTGTAGTGTATAGGTCAATATAGAAATGTAGGAAGCTAAATGACGAAGATGTGTAAATTCAAGGCTCTTTTGGAATCTCTTAGGATGACTGTTTGGATTTAGATAATCCTTTAGGTTCGTTGGAAACGTAGGTATCCATTGCATTGAATGCTAGTCTTACCAGTACAACATTCAGGACCATTCCCCTTAAGATTTATTATGATTGAGAACATGGAGTGGTGAAACTATCAATGAGCGAAGTATTCACGGTTTGATCCAAATTCTAAATCCTAGCAGTTATTAATGGACTCACTGCTTGGCAGAGCAGCAGACCTAATTTCACTAGGATTAAGAAATGAACCAAGGCGGGAGATAGAATCTCCGTAGCAGCAAGAGTGTGAATAGGCACGCTAGAAAGAACATGGTTAACTAGAGTAAGTTGCCCAACTTGATCAAGGAGCTTTCATTTTTTACCAATAATACACCTCTGAATTTTCTCTTCCATAGGCTGAAAGAAGATCTTCCGAGCCTTCCCTCTGAAAATAGGAACCCCTAGATAAGTGAAAGGGGCCTCCTAAACTAAAATTTTATTAAGTTAACACTCGGGAGCTCGGGATCAGAGTCTCTGTACTCTGGTGTCGATTTTTTGGGGTGTTACACTTCACCTTAGCATTCCCTTTGCCCTTGGCCTTAAATCCCGATTTCGAATATCCTCCATGCTCAGAACTTCTTCCCCTCATAACCAGTGACTCTAACGAATAACGGTGTTTACTTCGGATTTGGCAACAGGATCCTCTAGACGTTCACCTTCCTTCAAGCCAACTTCCCTCCAAACCTAAAAGAATATAAGAGAAAACTAAGGGTGGCCGGCATCCAGCCGTTGACCCTCCAAAGCTTAAGTCAGACGGGACATGGTTGTAAAGTAAACAATGAAATATGAGTTTAGAGTTTGTGTACCTTTTCATCTATGGGGTTATCCATTTATATAGATTCAGATGATCTAATCTATGACGCAAGCTGTTAAGATCACTGCTGATTCTAGGGGATAAGATGCTTATCTTGTTAATCTGTAGATAATGGGATGGCCTAACAGCCTTGGACGTCTAACTGATTACGTCTCTCGATGGAGATGTTCAAAGTTATGGATCAGGAGAAACCAAAATTAATATGTACAAATTGATGCTGAGGGGTAGCGATTATACGCCTCGAAGATAACCTCGCTAAACATCCTTAAATTGGGCTGCTTGCATGTAGATATATGATGCTTTCCTACGACCACGAGCCAAGCTACTCACATGCAGGACCTTTATTTTGTGACTACGGAGAAAAGACGGACCAATTATGAGAATACCTTCATCCGATGACCAGCGACCAAGCTAGCTCGCATGTTCGGGGGTATATACCGTACTTTTACGATATGCGAGCCTTGACCAAGAGGGCTCACAGGTTGGGGAGTTGTATACTGTACTTTTACGATATGAGAGCCTTGATCATGAGGACTCGCAGGTTAAACACCATCAAAAAGGCGCTCGCGGTCCTCGAGTCTTTGATATCTTCGACCATCGCTTTTTGGCTATAACAAACGGGAAGCCATGTCACCACTTTTCTTTCTCATCGCCTTTGATTGGAGGGCTGAGATAACGGTCTCGACGCTTATGGTTTCCTTCCTTGCACACATAGAGTCCCTGAATGACTCATATGAATCTCGAAGAGAATTCAACAGGGTGCATGCTTGATATTCATCCTTCATCGGTTCATCGATCTCCACCAACTTGCAAACGAGCCTATTGAACGTGCTCAGGTGGTCTTCCACCTCCGTCCCCTCAACCATCCTCAAGGTAAACAACTGCATCAACACGTACATGTGGTTCTATAAAGATTTCTTTGCATAAACCTTCTTTAGCTTCGCCATCGTTTTAACCGCAGTCTTCTCCTTCATGACCTGATAGAGAACATCATCCGTAAGGTTTAACAGGATTAAGGTTCTAGCCTTCTTATCAAGCCTCGTCCACTCATCTCTTTCATAGCCTCGGGTCGCTTTCCAAGAGCTTCATCAAGCCCTTGCTGAATAAGGAAGGATTCAACCTTCACCTTCCATTGCTTAAAGTTATTTTTTCCAAAGAACTTCTCTACCTTAAACCTTGCGCCCGATCCGATCTTCTCGTCTCAGATCCGAATTCTACTACATCCCAACGAAAATCGGCAGCGGAAGCGGAAGCCGAATGCGCAGAGTAATGCGAGATCAAATCAGAAACAATATGAAATCAAAGCACACACAAGCATTCACCACAAGAGAATTCGAATTTACATGGAAAAACCCCTAAACGGGTAAAAAACCACAGCACAAAGCAATCTATTATGAATAACAGAAGGTTACAGAGATTGACAGCCCACGAGCAAGGAATAAATAGAGAAAACTCCAAGTTTTCTCTCATACAAGTCTCTCCCCTCTTCCTAACATGATTAGGAAACCTTAGACACCTTAGGATTTTTAAGCTAATCACGTTTACAACCCACTTAAATTGGTAGAAAAATGAAAATAGCAACATCTTACGCAATCCCTCGTCTTGCGCAAGAAACTCGTGTAGGCGCTTGACCGGTCGCCCAACACAAAAAAACAATCCAAGGAGATTTCGTCCAACACTGCCTCTCCGACCGGTCGGCAGACTGGTTGGAGGCACCACAAATTCTATCAGCCTTCTTGTGCATCTGGGTCACGCTGCTAGACCGGTCGTCCGACCGGTCTGAGCACCCAAACCGTGCAACGTCTTGAAGGCTCTCTAACATACCAAGCTCTCTCATCGGCACTCCAATTGGATTCATCTTTGGGAGTGCCAATGGTTTTTCCATCAACCACTACTTGTTCTACGGGCTTATGTTAACCTTGTTAGATCATGGCCCAAACCATATGGTCAAGGGATTTTAGTGATACCCTCATTCTAGCTTTCTATTCGGTGTAGTTAGACCCATCAAAATACAATGGTCGGGTGACATCGCTCCCCTCATGTGTAGACATCGTTTTAAAGCTCCTATGGATCTACTCTAGATGATTAATTCATTCAAGAGAAACTAACACCGATATCAATTAAAAATTAAAAATTAGGTACTTTGTTTATCAAAGTAACCAGCTCTGATACCAATTAAAATTTTGTAGGGTAGTCTGACATGACACCAACACAATATGCATTACGGAAGCTTGGTGAAGCTTAGAATTATGACTAAGTCCTAAAGAGGGTGATTAGGACCTTTTAAAAATTCATACAAAATTAATTAATTTACGAATTAAAACTTAATTAAGCAAGTAACACGTAGGCTTCCTAGCTAAGTGGGTCCAATTACATAGACGACTAAAGATACAATAATAAGCAACTTGTTTATAAGAGATGTGAAAGTACAACTTGTATATGATTTACCAATCAAGCGTCTAACATACAATCTATTCAAGCATTCATATAATTTAACCAATTAAACACCTAAGCATGAATATAATTGCAAACATTCAATCTCAAACACAAGCATATATAGTACTTTGACTACTTGTCTACTCCACTCCCGACGGTCGCACTCTCCTCGAGTGTATCGACATTCACTATCTCAGAGGTTTAAATCAAGTTTACCTTTAACCTTTATAATGGTTTCTCCTAGGCTCACCACTAACCTACATGTACGCACCTATGTCGATGGACTACGTACTCACCTATGTCAGTGGCTCCCTCGAAGACTTAGTTGGTTTTCTATCAGCTACTAATAATCACTAGTGGACCTAAAGCAAGATCCTATGTTTACTCCCGTCAGAGGCTCCCTGTGGAGACTAACACATACACACCCATGTCCGGTGAATTCGAACCTACACAAGAGCCTAGGTCCTACATAAGAACCTATTGAGTTTGGGTTACAAATTATTACACTCAATCCTACACAAGGAAAGAGTGTATGGACTATAAATGGACAACCTTCTATGCTGAATTGAACCACATTGATTCACCTTCCTTGAGATGCTTCTTCATGCTCTCTTGTGCTTGAATTGGCTTCTTAATTGCTCACACGTTCATTAATGTCAATGGTTTAGCTCCATGAACAAACACCTTGCATTCGATGCTCCAATGAGATGACTAGGGTAATGAGAGGATTGTGGTTGAATCCCAACAACTAATGGGTAGTTTGTTCTAACTAGGGATTCACCTAGATAGGTCTCCTAGAGTATTTAGACAAGGGTATGCCTATAGGTTAGGTGTTTAATTTCTAGGAAATGGAGGAGAGCAGGTTCATCTTCAAAAGGAGCTTCGAATGCTCTTACATGTGATAAATCACAAGGAAGATTGCTTGAATGACTTAAGATTATAGCCTAAAAGGTTATGGAAGTGTGGAGCTTCTAATGCACTAAATACTCATCCTCAAGCCTGATGTCCAAGTACCCTTTATAAAGAATCTGATTTACAATGGTAAAAAAAAGGGCCCACCGCATCATATCGGGCTATTTGAACACTTTTGATCGTGGCCCGCTATTCCCTCGCCTCAAGTGCAAGGCTACGATGTAGTAATAAATCTCAGTAAGACCGAGGTCAATCCACAGGGAATTAGAAAACAACTTCTATACTATTCCAGCAACTAGGATTACAATATTTTATAAGATTCAATTGAGAGAATTGTGTTAAAACAGTAACTTAAGAAAAACAGTAATTAAGGAACTAAGGCTTTCAAGGATCCACTTGTAACAATCCCATATCAATCCAATCAATCCAAGCATAACACACAACTAGATTTGAAGTTTTATCTCTCATCTAGTTGGAAGATAAAGCATTAAACGCATTCAATCCCACTCAAGTTGAACTTCCAAGTTCTAGTCCCATTCAACCACATATAGAATTCAAAATTATAGCCTTCTGAGTAACAGCCATGCCTATGGACTATGACATGCTCAAGGGTTACCATAATTCAAATCTAATCAAGCAAAACATGATAATCTCAGAGAATTACAAGGAATCCATGTCCGGAGCACATGAACTCTCATAAAACTTCTAAAAATATCAACTTTATAAGAACTAGAACATTCAAACTTAAATTTGAAGTGAAACTACTTGAATTAAACTGAATTAAACATGAAATTGGCTACAAGCTTCACCTCTCAGCCTTAGCTGAGAGATTCTAACCGAGCATTGTCTCACTAAAACTAGAACTCAATGAAAAAGACATAAAAAGCATAAAAATCCGGAGTTGGGAGGGTTGCAAATGCTCTACGACGGCTGCCTTCACTCCCCACGAAGTTCCTCAGCTTCTATGATGCCCTAGGAAGAGGCCCTAGGTGTTCTTTTATAGTGGGAAAGCTCTACCTCGTTGGAAACATCCAGAAGTGCGTAGCACTTACGCACTGCGCAAAAAAACTTGGATCCCGAAATAGCAATTGTTGTTTTACACATAGCCGACCGGTCGTGACCGGTCGGATTAGTTTGTTGTAAGTCCAGCGTGCACAAAGTGGTGTCTGACCTGCTGGTCGACCGATCTTAACCAGTCGGACCAGACTGTTCCTTTGTCCAGTGAGTTTCAAAGGGGGACGGCAGGGTGGCCGATCGGTCAGGACTGGTCGTGGCTCTCATGGCCGACCAGTCGGACCTCTATTCTTTTCTTTTTCTTCTTCTCACTTTCTTCTCTTTTCTCCCTCTTTCTTCTTCGATCCTTTGGTCCACCTTGGGCCTTCATTCAAAGACTCCTAAATGCGCTCTTTTAGCTATCATTTGTGCAAAGTCTCTCTTTGAATCCTACATCACAAAACATTCGTTAGATGGGCCTTTTAAACATGCAAACCATGCTTATAATGTGATGTAATGGGCTATATCATGTGTAAATTGGAGGTTCAACACACCCCCCAACCAGCTTTTTGCTAGTCCTAAGCAAAACATGCGTGAAACAAGTTCAAACCTCCAAAAACCAACTCTCCTTCAGAAACTATGTTTCAATCCATTCCAAGACATACAAGTGTAAAATTCAAAAGAATGAGGTGATAAAAGTTGAAACCTTAAACTCTCAAAACATAAAAAGTGTCAATATGAAATTCTCACTGATTGATTGATAAATAGAAGAACTCGAACAAATTCAACCTAGTGTGCATAGTGAAAGTTCATCTCATGAGTTTCTAGAATTATCTTCTTCATAGATCAAGTAAACCTTGGATCTCAAGGTGCATAGAGAAACAACAAGCCTATGACAGGAATTTGCTTTACCGTCCTTCCGACGGCTTTCACACTACGTCCCATTTCTGGCTTTGGTTACGGGTAGACCATCCCCCGGTTGGTAAATAGGTAGCCCTTTTCGAAATTTTCCACCATTTTCTCCATCATTCCCAATTTTCATCATTCATTTCCTTTTTCTTTTAGATAGGATTTTTAGAAATCCATATCTTTCGTTATTTTCCCATGGACAAGGATGGACAAAGTATCCCGCCTTGGTTCCTCAACACCTCAAATCTAAGTCTAGCCAATCCACAAATCACACAATCCCTTCAAAACATGAAAATCGTGTAATGTGAGTTAGGTGTAAGAGTGTTCAAATTTTCTATCAATCACATAAATAGAGGAATTCACGTATAAAACCATTATATTAAGAGAAGTTCAAGACTTGCAACATCACTCCCTTCGTATCTCCTTTTCTTATACTCGTATCATCTCGAATGTATAGAAATAAAGTTTTTTAAAAGAGTTTTGAAATTTTTAGAAAATTCAAAAAAAAATTTACACAATATGATGCTCGAAATGTTACAAACTACTGGATGAGGAAGCTCATCTCACCCCCCAACCAAGTCTTGCATTGTCCTCAATGTAAAAAGATATGTAATGAGCATGAACATGAGAACAATGGTAAAATAAAAGGGAGTGAGAACAATAGTACCTGAGAGAGTCGATCATGAAAGTCTACAACTCCAACAACTAAATCTACTAAGCACGCAAAACTAAAATAGAAAAAAGAACTAAACCTACCTACGCTATTCCTCCGTCAGACTAAGAGATTAATCATCCTGATACACTGGATCATTCAGAGTGGTGGACATGTCCTCTTAATCAAATTTCTCAACAAATGGTTTAAGGCGTTGTCCATTAATTTTAAAACAGTTACCATTTGCGGCATTCTCTATCTCGACAGCCCCATGAGGAAAAACTTCTTTAACAATATATGGGCCAATCCATCGAGATTGTAATTTTCTCGGAAAAAGATGAAGTCAGGAATTGTACAAGAGCACTTTCTGACCTTCATGGAAGGATTTTCTGAAGATATGTTTGTCATGAAAGGCCTTCATCCTACTCTTGTAAATCCTCGAGTTCTCGTAGGCATCGTTCCGGATCTCGTCAAGCTCATTCATTTGGAGTTTGCGAAGCGAGCTAGCCTTGTCAACATTAAAGTTCAATGCCCGAATTGCCCAATAGGCTTTGTGTTCAATCTCCATAGGCAAGTGACAAGCTTTCCCATAGATAAGTCTATAGGGGGACATTCCAATGGGGGTCTTGTAAGCAGTACGGTGAGCCCAAATAGCATCATCTAATCTCAGTGACCAATCTTTGCGATCCGGCCTCACCGTCTTTTTCAAAATTTATTTGATTTTCCGATTAAAAATTTCAGCTTGCCCACTTGTCCGTGGGTGGTATGGGGTACTCACTTTATGCCTAATGCCATATTTCTTCATTAAGGATTCAAAAGGCCTATTGCAAAAGTGAGAACTACCATCACTAATGATGGCTCGAGGCGTTCCAAATCTGGAAAGTATATTTTCTTTAAGGAACTTTAGAACCGTACGATGATCGTTAGTTCTACATGGAATAGCCTCTATCCATTTAGACACATAGTCTATGGCAAGAAATATATAGACATGTCCAAAAGATGAGGGGAATGGTCCCATGAAATCGATGCCCCAAAAGTCAAAGACTTCAAGATGTTGAATTGGGGTAAGAGGCATCATATTTTGACGGGATAATCCTCCTAACTTTTGGCAATGCTTGCATGCTTTGCAAAACTCGTGGGTGTCCTTAAATAGAGTGGGCCAATAAAAACCACACTGCAGAATTTTTGCATTGGTTTTCTTGGCGAAAAAAATAACCCACACATGCTTGATCATGGCAAAAAGAGATGATGGAATTATGTTCATCATTAGGGACACATCTCCTAATTATTTGATATGAGCAATATTTAAACAATAGAGGTCCATCCCAAAAAAATCTGCGCACTTCCCTTAGAAATTTTCGTTTGTCCTGCGCAATCCAATGAATCGGCATCGCACCTGTGGAAAGATAATTAGCTATGTTAGCGTACCATGGTGGATACGTAGCAACAAAGAGTTGCTCATCAGGGAATGAGTCCTCAATAGGTGACTCCTCAATGGAATTAGGTAGGACTAGGCGGGATAGATGATCCGCCGCCACATTTTCTACTCCCTTATTGTCCTTAATCTCCAAATTAAATTCTTGAAGGAGTAGGATCCATCTAAGTAAACAGGCTTGGCATCCTTCTTAGAAAGAAGGTGTTTCAGCGCCGCATGATCTGTATAAACAATGACCTTAGATCCTATTAAGTAAGGCCTGAATTTGTCCAAGGCAAAGATGACGGCTAGGAGCTCCTTCTCCGTAGTCGAGTAATTGAATTGGGCGGAATTCAAGATCCTACCCACATAGTAGATAACATGGGGCTTCTTATCTTTCTTTTGGCCTAACACCGCCCCAATAGCATAATCGCTTGCATCGCACATCAACTCAAAAGGTATGGACCAATCCGGTGGTTGCATGATAGGAGCGGTCGTCAACATGTCTTTTAGCTTTGAAAAAGCTAATTGACATTCGGCACTCCACTCAAATTAGTTCTCCTTTTGGAGAATGTTATATAAGGGCCTTGAGATATGACTAAAATCCTTTATGAACCTTCTATAAAAACTGGCGTGTCCAAGGAAGGACCGCACATCGCATATGCTTTTGGATGGTGGTAGATTGGAAATTATATTAATTTTTGTCCGTTAAACCTCTATTCCATTAGACGAGATGATATGTCCAAGGACTATTCCTCTTTGTACCATAAAATGACACTTTTCCCAGTTTAAAACGAGGTTCTTCTCCTCACACCTTGTCAAGACCAACTTCAAGTGGTTGAGGCACTCATCAAAAGTACAACCAAAGATCGAAAAATCGTCCATGAATACCTCGAGAAATTCACCCACCATGTCTGAGAAAATACTCAACATGCATCGTTAGAATGTGGCAGGTGCATTCCATAGTCCGAATGGCATTCTTCGGTATGCGAAGGTGCCAAACGGGCATGTAAAAATGGTCTTCTCTTGGTCTTCTAGGGCTATCTCAATTTGATTGTAATCGGAATAGCCATCTAGGAAGCAATAATAGGAATGACTCGCTAACCTCTCCAAAATTTGATCCATGAATGGGAGAGGGAAGTGGTCCTTCCTAGTGACCATGTTTAGCTTCCGATAATCAATGCACATACGCCAACCGGTGGTTACTTTAGTCGGTATAAGCTCGTTGTTGACATTTTCTACGATGATAATACCGGATTTCTTAGAGATAACTTGGGTAGGACGCACCTATTGGCTATCCGAGATGGGGTAGATGATCCCCACATCTAGTAGCTTTAACACCTCGGCTTTGACAACCTCCATCATGTTTGGATTTAAGCTTCTTTGAGGTTGTCTAGTCGTTTTCGTATTTTCTTCAAGGTGTATACGGTGAGTACAAATTGAAGAGTCTATCCCCTTGAGATCTGCTATTGTCCAACCTATGGCTCCCCTATGCTCTTTGAGTAGCTCAATCAACTTGAGCTCTTGGTCTTTCCCTAGGTGAGAGGCAATGACAACCGGAAATGTTTCTTCTTGACCTAAGTATACATATTTAAGGTCGGATGGCAATGGTTTAAGGTCAAGCTTCAGTGATTTGATGTTAGACGGTAGAGGCCTTGATGTGGTTGGTGGCAATCTTTCAAAATGGGGCCTCCACCGGCTAGTACCAACTACCGGTCCTCAATATTCAATGCTTGCACAATTTCAATAATGATGGGGTCTTTAGAATCCTCGAAATGTGCCAAGCATGTCTCCAAGCTTTCTAGTGGTTCAAGTTGGAGGAGCTCTTCTTCTTCAAAAGATTCGAGCATGTTTACCTCGAATAGCTCGTCATCATCAACATCCCTGTGCCTTTTGCCCAAGTGGAACACATTCACCTCTAATATCATGTTCCCAAAGAATAATTGCATCACCCTGTTCCGGCAATTGATGATTACGTTTGATAGAGTAAGGAACGGGCGGCCTAAAATCATCGGTATTTGAATGCTAACATCTATAACCGGTTGTGTGTCCAAGATGATAAAATCTACCGGGTAGTAGAATTTATCAACTTGGACTAGAACATCCTCAACTATCCCTCTCGGTACACGGATGGATCTATTAGCGAGTTGCAATGTGGTTTTGGTGGGCTTTAATTTACCAAGACCCAATTGCTCATATACCGAGTATGGGATCAAGTTTACGCTTGCCCCCAAGTCTAGCAATACACGCTCAATTTGGTAGTCTCCAATGATACATGAGATTGTGGGACTACCGGGATCTTTGAATTTTCGGGGGGGGGGGGGGGGGGGGGTCTTTTGAGTGAGAATGGCACTCACTTGATCATTTAGGAAGGCCTTTTGTTGCACATTATATTTGCGTTTAGTTGTGCATAAGTCCTTTAGAAACTTGGCATAAGTGGGGATTTGTTTGATGGCATCAAGTAAGGGAATGTTGATCTTGACTTGTTTGAAAATCTCTAAAATATCATGAAAGTTTGGAAGAGATTTTGGAGAGACAAATCTCGAAGGGAATGGTGCTACGGGCTTGTAAACGCGTTTCATTTCTTATGGGGCTAAGTTAGATCCGTCCTCATCCTCAGAATTTATCGGATCATTAGGCTTGTCGGCCTTCACCGGAATAGATTTGTCAATTTTTTTACCACTTCTAAGAGTGGTGATGGATTTGGCTTGCTCCATATGTTGGTTGGAGAGATTAGGAATGCTCACTTCATGTACTTGCTTTGGATTGGGCTGAAGTTGAGCCGGAAAGGTCCCTTCCCTAGCATTCAAGCATCCTTTAATCTCATCAACCGAGACTTTAAGCTCTTGGAACATTTGCTGATTTGATTAATTGATTTGTGTTTACCCTTGCATAAACGCTTTTAAGGTATCCTCCATCAAGAATTGAGGTGGGGTCATATTTTGCATGGGTGGCCCTCCTTGAGAGTTGGTAAGATTGCCCGTGGGAGCATTGTTCCAACTGAAATTTGGGTGGTTCTTCCAAATAGAATTGTACGTATTACCCACCAGTCCATTAAAAGGTCGTTGATAACCATATGTGGCATTTGCATGTTCATGTAACACCTCTTGAAACGCAAGAATTGTAGGACAATCTTGCGTAGCGTGTAAATTAGTGAAACAAATCCCACACGTGGTCTCAATAGCTTCATTGGACTTTGAAACTCCACTCTTACTAAGTTCCATGGCCTCGATCTTCCTTATGAGGCTGGCTAACCTTGCATTCACATCATCTTCCTCCTTAAGGATATAGATCCCTCTTTTCTCTTTTTCTTGAGTAGGCTTGGGGTTATTAGATTTATCTGAGGTATCCCATGATTGGACATTCTCAGCCAACATATCTAAATAACTCCAAGCTTCATCTAAATTTTTGCTCATAAACTCGTCGTTGCACATCATCTCTACGAATTGACGCATATTGAAACTTAATCCATCGTTGAAGAAGTTTATGATTCGCTAACTTTCGTAGCCATGATGTGGGCAAGCAAGTAGGAGGTTCTTAAACCTTTCCCAACATTGAAAGAATGATTCACTCTCTTTAGCCGAAAAATTCATTATGGCTCTTCGAAGGGTGTTCATTTTATGAGCTGGGAAAAACTTTTTCAAAAATTCTGGGTCATCTCGTTCCATGACCTTATTGAATATGGTCTAAGAGAGTGAAGCCAAGTCTTGGCTCTTTCTAATTTTAATGAGAAGGGAAAAAGTTTAAGTTTACTTGCATCTTCAGAGACATTAGTGTATTGCAAGGTAGCTACCACTTCTTCGAATTCCTTTAAGTGCAAATATGGGCTTTCAGAGTCTAGCCCATGGAACTTTGGTATAAGTTGAATTACACCCGGCTTTATATCGATGTTTTCTCTGGTTGGTGGTAAGACCAAGCACGAGGGTGTAGTTGCACGGGCCGGTTGTAAGTAGTCCAGTAATGATCTCATTGGAGGAACGTTATGTACCTCATTCTCTCCTACTCCCTCTTGATTTACGTTTGTAGTTGGAGTAAAGGGGGGGGGGATTCCTTAAAGGTGTTTGATCCATACTTCCCAAACTATCACAATGCTCTTGGTATTTTCGGACTCGTCTATGGACGGACAATGGTCCAACTAGACTATCTTCGGATTGGAGACGATTGGAGTGGTCACGTTCCTAACGTAACATAAACCACTCAACTAACAACTAACTAATCGTACGTCTTAAAAATCTGAAATTAATCTAGAAATTGAAAATCTGCAAAAAGCACTAAGTTAGAAGGATATTACCCGATTCGCTTTAACTAGAGAAGAAATCCTATAAAACAAAACAATGGGTTAGTTCGAGGAAATAAAAAAAAAAACTATCTACTTCTACTTCTACAGCCACTAAAATAATCTAGAACCGTTATCTAAATTCCCTGGCAACGGCGCCAAAAACTTGTTCGCTCGCCTTAAGTGCAAGGTTGCGATGTAGTAATAAATATCGGTAAGACCGAGGTCGATCCACAGGGAATTAGAAAATAGCTTCTATACTATTCCAGCAACTAGGATTACAATATTTCAAGAGATTCAATTGAGAGAATTGTGTTAAAACAGTAACTTAAGAAAAACAGTAATTAAGGAACTAAGGCTTTCAAGGATCCACTTGTAACAATCCCATGCCAATTTAATCAATCCAAGCATAACACACAACTAGATTTAAAGTTCTATCTCTCATCTAGTTGGAAGATAAAGCATTAAACACATTCAATCCCACTCAAGTTGAATTTCCAAGTTCTAGTCCCATTCAACCACATAGAATTCAAAATTATAGCCTTCGGAGTAACAATCATGCCTATGGACTATGGCATGCTCAAGGGTTACCATAATTTGAATCTAATCAAGAAAAATGTGATAATCTCAGAGAATTGCAAGGAATCCATGTTCGGAGCACATGAACTCTCATAAAACTTCTAAAAATATCAACTTTATAAGAACTAGAACATTCAAACTTAAACTTGAAGAAACTACTTGAATTAAACTGAATTAAACATGAAATTGGCTACAAGCTTCACCTCTCAGCCTTAGCTGAGAGATTCTAGCCGAGCATTGTCTCACTACAACTAGAACTCAATGAAAAGGACATAAAAAGCATAAAAACCTAGAGTTGGGAGGGTTGCAAATGCTTCACAACGGCTTCATTCACTCTCCATGAAGTTCCTTAGCTTCTATGATACCCTAGGAAGAGACCCTAACTGTCCCCTTATAGTGGGAAAGCTCTACTGCGTCGGAAACATCCAGAAGTGCGTAGCACTTATGCACTGCACAAAAAAACTCGGATCCTGAAATAGCAATTGTTGTTTTACACATAGCCGACAGGTCGGACTAGTTTCTTGCAAGTCCAGCGTGCACAAAGTGGTGTCCTACCTGCTGGCCGACCGGTCGGACCAGACTAGTCCTTTGTCCAGTGAGTTTCAAAGGGGGACGGCAGGGTGGCGGACCGGTCGGACCTCTATTCTTTTCTTTTTCTTCTTCTCCCTTTCTTCTCTTTTCTCCCTCTTTCTTCTTCGGTCCCTTGGTCCACCTTGGGCCTTCATTCAAAGGCTCCTAAATGCGCTCTTTTAGCTATCATTTGTGCAAAGCCTCTCTCTCAATCCTACATCACAAAACATTCGTTAGATGGGCCTTTTAAACATGCAAACCATGCTTATAATGTGATGTAATGGGCTATATCATGTATAAATTGGAGGTTCTGAAATTGCGGTTTTACCGCTTATAGAGATACTCGGAGATATGTTTAAGGACCTAGAGGGGGGGGGGGGGGGGGGGGGTGATTAGGACCTTATCAAATTCTTTTCGCCTACTAATATATTTTATCAAATAAACAAAGTAAGCAATAACACTTAGGCTTCCAAGCCAAAGTGGGTCCAATCACAAGACTAGCATAAGGTTAAACAATAAGCAATCCTAGTCTAAAACATGCACAGGTAAATAAAAGATCCAACTAATCAAGATCCTAACCTATGCAACTTGTGTAGACTTATGAGAGTGGATCAATGAGCTCAAGTCTACACAACTAGTGAAGGTACATCTTGTGTGTGGATGGGCCTAATAAGAGCCTAGCATACATTCCTATCAAGCATTCATAATTAAACAATTAAACTAACAATGCTAAGATATAAATGTGCTTAAGAACAATCACAAACACAAGGATGTATAGTGGTTCGACTACTTGTCTACTCCACTCCCGGTTCAAGTACTCAACCCCTTTAAGCACACCGGCATTCACTATCGGAGGTTTTAAATAAGGTTCACCTCTCAACCTTTACACGGAGGTTTTACCGGTTCACCTCTCAACCATAACCGGAGTTTTACACATAGGCTAACTCTCAACCCAACGCATGTTTGCTCCCGTGTCGGAGGCTCCCCCTTGGAGACTTAGTTTAGGCCCGGCAAACGGGCCAAGGAACGACTAACGTCCCTAGATCGAGCTTGACAAACAAACTCTAAATGGACTCTCAATAAAGACAACCTACTTGTCGGATGAGCCCCTTGTTAAGCGCCGGTTTGGGTTGCTTGATCTCCGCTCTCCCGTGCTTCAATCAGCTTCCCTTGTTCCCACGATCGTGTTGTCGTTGCGTCGCCAATGCCTCAGCCACACTTGATCAAACACTTTGCATGCGATGCCTTTGAGATGCCCAAGGTGCTAGGAGGGTAGGTTTGAGAGCTCTATAACTTAGTGGGAATGGGTTGCCTAGAGTTTCTCTCCTACAATGATCTCATCTTAGAGTTTTGGACAAGAGTATGCCAATTAAGAAAGTTCCAAACTCTAGAGATCAAGAGGGGATGAAGGTCATCTTCTTCATGAGCTTGGAATTCTCTAATCTTGTGTTAAAGCACAAGGAAGATGCCTTGCATAGGTTGGGAATGAGCCTCAAATGGTCTCCAACAATGGTGGCTTCACTCCTCTCAAAATCCCTTGTTTGATGCCCAAAAATCGAGCTTTATATGTAAGAAAGGAGAGCACCAACGGTCATAAAACGAGCAGAAAACGGCTCTGTACCGACCTGTCCCGACCGGTCAAGACCGGTCGGATCCCCTTGCTGAAGGATTTCAATTATACAGGCCGACCGGTCAAGACCGGTCGGCTCACCTTGCTGGACAGGCTAATGAAAACAGGCCGACCGGTCTTGACCGGTCGGCTGTGCTTACTGGACAGCCTGAGATGTGAAGGCCGACCGGTCTTGATCGGTCGGCTGCCCAGCTACTATCAACACAGCAAGTTGTTGTTGCGGTTTGGCTGACTGGTCTAGACCGGTCGGACAGGCCTGGTTCAGCACAGATCTTGGCTGACCCAATCTTTTCTCAACCCACAAGCATTGGCCAAGTTTTGGGTGCACATTTGGGACACCTAAGGCCAATCTATGATGACTAAAGTTCCCTAATATGGTCAAGGTCATCAAAGAAGCAAGGGGGTTGGGTTTTGGTCAAGGTTAAGGCACCAAGGCATCACTTTTACCTGATTCTTCTTCCTTGATGCAGCTGGTCCGTCTTGAGTCTTCAGTCTTCGTCTTCATTGGGCTCAACCGACACTAGACTCACTGACGTAAGTGATTGACAAACAAGGTGCACTAGTATGCCAGGGAAAAGTGCACTAACAATCTCCCCCTTTGTCAATTACTTACAAAACTTAACCTACCAAAACAAAATACATGTTCAAGATATTACAATGATAATGAATTAAAATACGGGACTCTTAACATGCCTAAACTAAGCTGCTCCTCTTCAATTTGCTTCCCCCATAACCTATCAATCCCTGCATCACAAAACATAGCAAACTAGTTTTTGTGGGATTTGATCTTTCTCCCCCTTTTTGTTAGCAATTGACAAACTATTCTATCCCCCTTAGTGATATACCAATAAGTTCAAGGTAAGGAGTAGCTAGTGTGTCGCAGTTATAACTATAAGCATATGCTAGCAAGGAGAGTATATATAGGGTGCATGAATCATAAATACATGGAGCATGCTAAGGAACATGATTAATACGAAAATGTAACTATTTAGGTAATGTTAATCATGCAATTGGTCAAGGATATACATTAGCAATAAAAGCACAAGGGCTTATAGCCCAATCGACCAACCTCCCCTATTGATATATCAGGATCAATACAAAGCAAAGATTAGCATATAATGAAGCATAAAACTCAAGATGATTAGCTAATCTAAGCATGATGATAATCTAGCAAGCAAATGAATCAAATAAAAACAAGGCTAAATTATCGAATTTGGGTGAATGAGGCTTGAAACCTCTGATTTGCCCATACACACAGGAATGAGGCTGAAATCCTCAGATTTTCCTATAAGCATAACTAGCTACCCTCGCTGACCATGTTTAGTTTAATAAGCCAAAGGGTAACTAAATTCCTCAACACCCTCATAAAATGTAGCATGAGGTGAGGGGTTGGGAACTCCTTCTTCTCCTAGAAGGGATAGCGGTTGGGATCCCCTCTTAGATAAGCTGGTAGAGGGGTTGTAGTGGAGGCCGAGAGAGCAAGATCTTTATGATGGCTCTCATCACAAGCGGAGTCACCCAGATTCGTACTCCTCCGTATTATCCCCAGTGACAGCCATTGCCTTTCTACCTTTTGGTTTAGGCCCTTCCCGAACATTCCGGGGCAATATGGCCACGACGACCGCAACCGTAGCAACGGATGGATGAAGGTATGGATGATTTTCCTTTATGTTTATCACCCTTCTTGTCCTTCTTGTCACGGCTATTCCCTCTATCAAATTTGAGGAATCTCTTGAATTTTTATTTAATTTCTCTTCCTCATCATCCTCATCATCACTATCTTCTTCCGACTCACTCTTAATTTTCTTATGTTTATGAGAGGACTTAAGAGCGATGCTTTTCTTTCTAGAGGGGGCCTTAAGGCCTAGTTCAAAAGTTTGTAGGGAACCTATGAGTTCTTCAACTTTCATTGTATTTAGATCCCTACATTCTTCAATGGTGGGTAACTTTAGAAGAGAACCGTTCCGGAAGAAATCTCAGAATTTTCCTACAAAGTCTATTTTTCGGAATAGGATCCCCTAAGCCCCACATATCATTAGTGATCTTGTTCAGTTTGGTATAGAATTCAGTAAATGTTTCATGCTCCTCCATAGTAATGTTTTCAAATAGAGTAGAGAGGCGTTGAAGTTTAGAGTTTTTAACAACATTTGTACCTTCATGGGTAACTTCAAGAATATCCCATGCTTGTTTACTGGTTGTGCAGTTTTGAATCCGACTAAATTCTTCTCTAGATACTGAACAAAAAATGGCATTCAGGCCTTTGGCATTATGGATACGTGAGCTTTATCATGATTAGTCCACATTGCCTTACTTTTGGCCTGAGAACATCCGGTTCACCTTCCTTATGAATAATGTCCATTGGGGGTACATATCCAATATCAACCATGTCCCTCACATCCGAATCAATAGATTCCAAGAAGATGCGCATTCGGGCTTTCCAATATGGATAGTTTGACCCATCAAAGAAGGGAGGCTTAGTGACGGATGAAGAGTCCTCTCTAGACATATTTTCAAGTTCTTTGGAACTACCTCTAGGCAATTAAGCCCTTAAAGAGGAACCCTCTCTGATACCAATTGAAATTACGGTTTTACCGCTTATAGAGATACTCGGAGATATGTCTAAGGACCTAGAGGGGGGGGGGGGGGGGGGGGGGGGGGGTGATTAGGACCTTATCAAATTCTTTTCGCCTACTAATATATTTTATCAAATAAACAAAGTAAGCAATAACACTTAGGCTTCCAAGCCAAAGTGGGTCCAATCACAAGACTAGCATAAGGTTAAACAAAAGCAATCCTAGTCTAAAACATGCATAGGTAAATAAAAGATTCAACTAATCAAGATCCTAACCTATGCAACTTGTGTAGACTTATGAGAGTGGATCAATGAGCTCAAGTCTACACAACTAGTGAAGGTACATCTTGTGTGTGGATGGGCCTAATAAGAGCCTAGCATACATTCCTATCAAGCATTCATAATTAAACAATTAAACTAACAATGCTAAGATATAAATGTGCTCAAGA
>PVNU02002604.1:0-32161 GCA_003013855.2 Liriodendron chinense
CTTCGAATTTCAAGCGCCCGACCAACTGATGGTCAGGCGCCCAGTGGCCGATTGTTCAGTTTTTCTAACTTCTTTTCTTTCTGGCCAATCCAGGTCTTTAGATGTGATTCTTTTAAAGTTCCTCAGTGGCTTTTCTCATTGATCTTCAATGTGTCCAAAGGCGGGTCTTTAACATCAATTGGTGAAGTCTCTCTCTCATTCCTGTAATCACAAAACATGTATTAGATGGGTCTTTAAACATATAAACCATGCATAATGTGTGATGAATTGGGGTTAGAATATACACAATTCTAAAATCAACAAGTGACTCTTGAACAGTTGAGGTTCTATTATTATAAACTCTATAGGCTCTACTGTTTGAAGAGTACCCTAAGAAGATACCCTCATCTCTCCTCGAGTCAAATTTTCCCAGATTTTCTTGGTCTCGTAAAATATGACATGGACTTCCAAAGACCTTAAATATTTAACATTCGGTGTCTTCCCACACCATAGTTCATACGCAGTTTTGTTCAACCCTGCTCTTAAGTATACTCGATTTATAATGTAGCAGGCAGTGTTAATTGCTTCAGCCCATAGATATTTCACAAGATTTTTACTATTAAGCATTATTGTGGCTATTTTCAACAGCACCCTATTTTTCCTTTTAGCTACCCCATTTTGTTGAGGTGTCTTAGGTGTTGAAAACTCATGACGGATTCCTAGATCATCACATAGTTCATTAAAACGATTATCTTCAAATTCACCACCTTGATCACTCTGGATTCTAGCAACCATATATCCTTTTTTCATTGTAAAGTCGTTTTATCAATTTCTTGAATTCTTCAAACATGACAGATTTTTCCCTTAGGAAAGTGACCCATGTGAATCTAGAGTAATCATCGATGACAACAAAAAAACATTGTTTCTTGCCTTTGTCTTGGAACCTTCGTAGGACCAACCAGGTCTATGTGTAAAAGTTCAAAGGGTTTAGATGTGGCCAGATTTGAGGTCTTTTGTGTGCAACCTTAATTTGTTTACCTTTTTGGCATTCACTGCACACAGCCTTTGATCTTTTGCCTATCTTAGGCAATCCTTTAACCAGATTTTTTCAGCTTAATTTAGATAGATTTCTATAATGTACATGCCCGAGCCATTGGTGTCACATTCAGTTTCATTATTAATGGCCATGTGACATAAGATTGGAAAGCTACGTTCATTTTGGTTTTCAATCACATAACAGTTGTCTCATGTACGTTGACCCTTCATAATAAGTATTCCTGTGGAGTCCAGGATCTCACACATCTCTTTGGAGAAACGAACGAAGTGCACTTTGTCCCAAATTTGTGAGATAATCAGCAAATTGTGTTTAAGGCTAACAAAGCACATTTTCTATTTTGGGCAATCCTAGCCCAGTGATGGTTCCTCTACCAACAATGTTCGTCATGCTCCCATCACCAAATGTGATTGACCCACCATCAAAATTGTTATATGAACAGAATTGAGATCTATCACCTGTCATATGTCTAGAGCAGTCGATATCTAGTTACCATCTAGTGTTATTCCCAGCTTTTAGGCAATATAAATTACCAAACATTTGTTCTTCACTATCCATTTAATTACTATCTTTTTAGGAGTGGTAGTCTTCTGAGGTGACACTCTAGGGGTTCTAGCTACTCCAGAGGATTCTGATATTTGTTGTTCTTGCATGAGCTCAATGATTCTTTTATTCACCATATCCACCTTTTTTTATCAATTCCTTCATTCTCTTGTCTTTCTTAGGAGTGGGATAGTTTTTGTAAGACCCCTACCTTGATTTACCCTCCGTACACTTAGTTTTCGGCGACGGTATGTCCCAGACGGACTAGATTAGCAAGCCTTGATTACGAACCTCTTTTAGTACCCCATCAACCTAAGACCTATACCCTGGCGACCGTATAAGCGCTGCGATTCCAACGCCGCGCGGCACACTCCATTGCGATACCCAGTGTGAAAATTACGATCATTTGCGCAATCTAAGGCATGTCGCGCAACGCACGTGTGATGCTGGCCCCACTTGCACAAATTTCTAGAAAGTCTAATCAATCAATCAATCATTCTATCTATCTATCAATCAATCAATCCCCCACCTACCCCATCACCTTTTTCCATCAAGCCATCACCTCTCATGCCAAAACCCTAAAATGCCCCTATTAAAGTACTACCTAATCTCTTCAACTCTCCATTCTACCCCTATCTTTTTCTATTTCCCATGCAAGAAAAGCCCTAAAGTCAACACCTACACTACCCTATAGCTAATAACCATCATTCCCCTCACTTTTTCCCTTCCCTTTCTACCCCTCTCTCCCCTTTTAATCCCTCCACTACAAGAAATTCCATTTTTACCGACGAATGATTTCGTCGGTAATCAGTAAAATTTCGTCGGGAAATCTTTTTTCCCGACGAAATTTTTAGCGGTTAAAATCGTCGCAGAAAGGCCGTCGATAAAGGTTTTTACCAACGAAATAAATTTTCGTAGGTAATAATAAAACCATTACCGACGAAAAAATTCGTCGGGAGAACATATGAATTTTTGTCGGAAATAAAAATGATACGTCGGTGAAAAGACTTTTACCGACGAAAAATTGCGTCGGTAAAAGTTTTACCGACGAAATCTTTCGTCGGTAATATCTTTCCGGGTTTATCACCGACGAAAAATTTCGTCGGTAAAACTTTCCCAGTTTTATTACCGACGAAAAATTTCGTCAGTAAAAAACTCTTCCATTTTTTTACCTACGAACAATTTTGTCGGTAATAGTATTTCCTATCCCGGTTCCATTTATTTTCAAAATTCAGGAAAATTCCTGATATACACCTGTAAAGAAACTTATACATTTTTCTCCTATTCACATCCACATACATACGAATAAACAGAAACTACACCATCCATACACAAATAATCCATTCCACATCCACAAACAAACAATATTCATTCATACACAAATACATATAAGTTAAAAGTCGTATATTAAAAAAAATAATCAGGAAGATGAAGGCGAAGGTGGCGGGGCATCGGCGCCAAGGCGTGCAGCGAGATCCTGAAACATCTCCTGCATCCATCACTCATGCTCCTGCCGCAACTCCTCGATCCTCCTCTCCTGCTCTTCCCGTCGCCTCTCCTCCTCCTCCCGTCACCTCTAATCCTCCTCCTCCCTACGCCTCTGCTCCTCCTCTCTCTGCCTCTCCAGCTGCTCTCGAATCTCATCGACGACGACCCGTAGCTACTGAACCTCTCTCTCTGCGATATCAGTTAGGCGTGCCGTGCTCTCACCAGCTACGGATCGGCTGGAGCCACCTCTAGTTTGTGCCATGAGCTTGGCACCATGGCCAAGCCCACGCACATATCCAGAACGGGTGCCAAGCACCTCGCTCAGGATTTGTGGCTCACTCCGCTGACTACCATCGGGAGTGGGCTGACTGCGTATGGTGTCCATCACCGCCTGTAATGAAAAGATATGAAATTTCATAAAAAATGACATGAATGACATTCTTATCAATCAATGCGCAATTAAATTTTACAAAGTAAAGATTTTTACCCAATGCTCACTGGCTCTAGGATGAACCCAAGATCCCGTCGCCTGCCGATAGTGAGTCCCTCTGTAGAGGTCTACTGGTCCAGACTCCTGGCCGGTGACGGAATCTCACTGCGCAATCGAAAGGAAAAAAGACTTATAATAAATGCCAATAAAAATAATATATTAACTTAATAATCATCAATAATTTCTTACCATGTCGTAACGATGTCGTACAAATGACTTTGAACCAGCTACGTGGTTCACTTGTAAATTTTCCCTGTTCGCAGAATTTATTCTACTCCTCTTCTGAACACATTATACAAAATACATTTCTATTAATTGCGAATTTAATTGTGAATTTAATTGTTACCTTAAGATATCGTACATGTAAATATTACCTGAAAAGCCTCCGACGAAAATCTCTCGCAGAGTATCCGCCAGTCGTCTGTAGTAACGTGTGGCGGTGCCGACAGTATGGCCTCATCGTGTGTCCTGCACCGCTTGTACCGCTGGTGCAACTCTCCGCGGTACTCCTTGAACCGCTCTCTAATCATGTCATCGACGGCATGAGAAATGTAGGGAACATTCAAATCGAAGTCAAATTTATCCTGCAGTTTCGTAAATAATAAATTAAGGCAATAAACTTATTAACAATAGGACTTAACCGTAAATGAACTTTCACAAAAAAAAATTCAATTTACTAAACTTTACCTGAAGGTGCTAACGGATGAGCTGTCGCACATCATCTATCACGTCAGTCCAACGGGGGGTGGTGGCGGGGATCAGAGATCGGCATAGGACATCGACCTCAGACGTAAACAGTCTGGCACTGTCCCCAACAGGTCTAAGGCAGTCCTGTGGGAACTCTACCGCCACCCTACCCTCACGCGTAAGTCGCTCTAAAACTAACCCACGCGTGGGTCCACATCCTTGTCGGCTGGTAGAAGATGCTATTGCGAAAAGATATATGTAAGTAACAATATAAACAGAAATCACTAAATAAATGTCTAGACTTACATGCAGTGCCCGGTGTATGCTGAACCGAAGGATCAGATGACTCTGATGCACCGTGCGACGTCGATGCTGTCTGCGTCGCATCACGGGTGGAAGGGGTAGATCCAGTGCGCGAACGACCTGATCACCCACCTGGTGCAATGACTAAATATATCTGAAATACAAACTTATAAATTTAAACAATGTCAATGCAAGTTTATGAACATCATTGTAGAGTGAATTTGTGCTTATGCTTAGAGAGATGATAAAAATATGATTAGACCATTACACTATAATGCAAGCAGAATATAATAAAACCGTAAACAGAATATAAAAGTTAAAAAATCCATTACACATTGTCATTCTATATTAAATACATATATTTCATTGTAATACAAATCAACTTCGGATCAACTATCCGAAATACTCCCTGCGTAAGTTATCGTACGCTGCAGATGTATATGTCAAGCTGTATGAAGCACTCGACATTGTTACAGCCAACATGCCAGTCACAATAGGAGAAATTTGATCTCTCGGGACTCCATTCAGATGTGCAAGTGATAATGTCGCATCTTCCATATGAAGTTTTTCGCAGTTATATTCCTCAATCAGGTCCGAAATTTCTTTGAGATTGTATAATCTTTCATCTGAGTCATCGTCTTCCTCCCTACATTTCTCGACCAGACCGGGTATCTCTCTGGCCCTACCAGAAGAATATAGGGCCGGAAAGTCCATCCGCAACAGCTGATGAAGTATGCTGCGTGCTTCCGCTACGCTCCAGTTTCTGGAGGACATGATCAGAAAGTAACTTAATTGTAAATGTAGATTATAAACAAGTCAATTCAGGAAAAAAAATCATGACTTGTAAAACATATATACATGTAATAATCAAATTAATTGAATTGAAAATTACATGTACATCTTGTATATATTTAATAATCGTCGTCTGAATCATTATCGCTTAGGACTCTTTCTTCTTCACCATCACTTTCGCTGATCAAAATTTTCTCTTCATCGTCTGCAACGTTGTCATCGATGAAAGCGCTATCATCTCTAACAATGTCATTTATGATTGAGGCATCAACATGATCAGGTGGCACATCATCTCTATTCAATTGCACCACATTAATATCAACATTTGGATCATTCCCTCTATCCAAAGATGGCATGTCTTCTTGATATGCTTGTTCAACTGACGACGTTCTATTACTCCCTTCATCGTTATCTTCAACGTCTACTTCGGGAACGTCAAATATGTTTCTGAGCTTTATTTTCTGCACCACGTGCCAAGAGCCGCCTAACTTGGTGTCAGCGAGGTAAAATACTTGTTCGACTTGGCCGGCTATGATAAATGGGTCATCTTTAAACCACTTCCGAGATAAATTTACGCTCGTGAAGTAGTTATCAGTCTGTATTCCCAACTTTTTATTTCCAATGTCCCACCAATCGCATTTAAATAAGTACACCCGCTTTCTCATACAATAACTCAGCTCAATAATATCTGTCAAAACGCCATAAAAATCAATTTCGACCTCCTCGTGTGTTCCCTTCACAACCACACCACTATTTTGTGTGGTCCTATATTTCTCACGCTCCTCAGTGTGGAACCGAATCCCGTTTACAATACAACCTGTATATCTAGATACACGTCTATCAGGGCCACATGCCAGTGAGTAGAGCGCATCAGACGCATCCGTAGAGTTGCTAGCGTGCAACATCTTCATCTATCATCACGTACAGAATATAAATGTACGTTTAGGCATTTAAAATTACGTGTAAATATTGTGCAATACAACAATATTGTAAGTGTTGTGAGATAGAAGGTAAATTAATCTTACATGTTTTGCAAACCATTCTGGAAACAAATCCTGATGCATTCGATCATAATTTGTAGGGTATTGGGACTTCATCTCCTCGTTGTGTTCGCTATACACAATTGGTACGTTGTAAGCAAGAAATTTTGAGATTAAAACTGTCTGTAGATATACAATTATGTGCGAAGGCTTACTCCAAGTACGACTCTATTTCTTCACAGTTATGCAACACATACCACCGCGCCTTCGCTTGATCCCGAGGGTCCATATCCTGAAACGTCGGCGATCCTAAAGGACGGACGTTATGTGCAAATACAGATATGAGTCCTTGTTCATGCTCCTGCCCTTCATCGGCATTCCGATCTTCTCGGTTGAATCTAGTCTCTATGCCACAAAGATACATAGAGCAAAATGTCAGGCACTCATTATCAATGTACGCCTCAGCAATGGATCCCTCTGGACGTGCCTTATTCCTCACATATTGTTTTAATGTGTGAAGGTATCTGTACACAAAATCAATATGTTTAGGACATGAAAACATGGATATACGTAGTTTATGGAATGAATAAAAATTTATTATCATTGTTCTATCACCTTTCGATCGGATAATCCAACGATATTGAACTGGGCCTGCAAGCTTCGCTTCGTGCAGTAAGTGAATCGCTATGTGTACCATGACATCGAAAAACGCAGGTGGAAATATTCTTTCAAGTTTGCAAAGGATTACGACAATATCCTTCTCCAGTCGTTTAATAACCTCTACATTCAAAGATTTCGAACACAAATCCTTAAAGAATATCCCCAACTCAATCAGCGTAGCACTGACATCCTTGTTAAGGAATCCACGAATCGCAACCGGTAGTAGACGTTGCAGAAGGACGTAACAGTCATGACTTTTCATTCCTGTTACCTTACAGTCCGTAATGTTTACACGCCGAGAGATATTCGATGCATACCCATCGAAAAATTTTACCTTGTTCAACCATTCACATGCACATTTTTTCTCTAGTTTTGTCAATGTGTAGCAGGCTGCTGGTATAGTATATGAATTTCCATGTGGTTGCAAGTGCAACTCTTTCCTTAAACCCATTCCTTGTAGATCCAATCGAGCCTTAAAATTGTCTTTTGTTTTCTTCTCTATGTTCATCAATGTTCCAAAGACATTGTCACATATATTATTCTCAATATGCATGACATCGAAGTTGTATCGTAATTTCAGATGACTCCAATAAGGCAACTCAAAAAAAATGCTCTTCTTCCTCCAGTTGTACTCAAATACTATACGTTTTCTCTTCTTCAAGTGCGGTGCCTTACCAAATCTAACTTCTTCAATGTTACTCAGTTGTTGTAACACATCTTCTGCAGATAGTTCTTTCAGTGGTGGCATATGATCTTGTTTGCCATCAAAGATTACCGTCTTCCTGCGCCAACTATGATCCCTCGGAAGGAAGCGACGATGGCCCATATAACACTTTTTTTACCATGCTTCAATGACAATGAACAAGTCTCAGTACTACATGTAGGACAAGCCAACTTTCCCTTCGTGCTCCACCCAGACAAATTCCCATATGTAGGGAAGTCATTTATTATCCACAAGACCGCTGCATGCAATCGAAACGTCTATTATGCAAAAGTGTCATACGTCTGGACACCTTGACTCCACAACTCGTTTAACTCATCTACTAACGGTCGGAGATACACATCAATGTCATTCCCCGATGACTTGGGTCCAGGAATAAGCAACGACATCATAAAAAATGATTTCTTCATACACAACCAAGGAGGTAAATTGTAGGGCATAAGTATCACTAGCCACATACTGTACGAGCTACTCATATTACCAAATGGATTAAAACCATCACTTGCGAGACCTAGCCGAACATTGTGAGAATCCTCTGCAAACCAGTCATATTGCTTATCAAAATGTTGCCAGGCTTCAGAGTTAGCGGGATGCCTCAATGTATTATCATCATGAACGCGTTTCTCCTTATGCCACCTCATATCTTCAGCCGTCTTGCTCGACGTAAACAATCTTTGTAATCTGAGTTTCAATGGAAAGTACCTTAACACCTTTTGTGGAATTTTCTTATGCTTAGCTTCGTCATATTTCCACCTAGACTCTCCACATTGTGGACACTCCTCAACATTTTCATGTTCTTTCCAATACAATACACAATCGTTTATACATGCATGTATGAGGATGTAACCAAGGCCCAAGTCTCGCATTAAGGATTTTGCCTCGTAATGAGACTTAGGCAATTTCTCACCTTCAGGTAATACTTCTTTCAACAAGCCAAGTAACATGTCGAATGATTTGTTACTCCAATGATTTATTGTCTTTAAATGAAGTAACCTTGTAAGGAAATTCAACTTGGAGAAGTTCTGACACCCAGGATAGAGTGGACGTTGCGCATCCCTCAACAACCTACTAAACTTTTCTGATTCGGCATCACCCATAGGAGGAATATCCTGGCTAGTACTTGTCGCTGCAAAATCAGTATCCGCAATTGTTCCCCTTAACACATCCCCAATGATATCTTGCATATCGTCAACATCTTCATCCTCGTCATTAGGCACAATTGGGTCAGTAAGGACTTCAGTGGCCTCAACTCTTTGGTGGAAGTCTTCACCATGATGAATCCACCAAGTGTAACCCTGGTCAATCCCAACTATGAACAAATCATCTTCCACTTTGTCCAATGTCTTGTGAATCATGTTCTTGCATTTTCGGCATGGACACCTAATTCTATTACCTGAATCTGCCCGATATCTCGCAAATTCCATGAACTCCTTAATACCTTCTTTATACTCTGAGCCAAACCGATTCGTAGCTTGCATCCAACTCTTATCCATATCTACAATGCAAAGATTAGAGTCAGGTTTAGTTTAGGTGATTTGAGTTTAGGATTAGGTTTAGTCATAGGTTGAGATTTTCAGGTTCGGGATCGGGTTTCGGGTTTGGCTTTCGTGTTTGGGTCTAGGTTTAAGTAAGGTGAATGGATTTAGGAACAGGTGTAGGTTTAGTTTAGGTGACATGAGTTTAGGATTAGGTTTAGGGCATAGGTTTAGATTTTTGGGTTCGGGATCAGGTTTCGAGTTTGGTTTTCGAGTTTGGGTCTAGGTTTAGGTTAGGTGAATGGATTTAGGAATAGGTGTAGGTTTAGTTTAGGTGACATGAGTTTAGGATTAGGTTTAGGGCATAGGTTTAGATTTGCGGGTTCGGGATCGGGTTTCGGGTTTGGTTTTCGAGTTTGGGTCTAGGTTTAGGTTAGGTGAATGGATTTAGGAATAGGTGTAGGTTTAGTTTAGGTGACATGAGTTTAGGATTAGGTTTAGGTCATAGGTTTAGATTTGCGGGTTCGGGATCGGGTTTCGGGTTTGGTTTTCGAGTTTGGGTCTAGGTTTAGGTTAGGTGAATGGATTTAAGAATAGGTGTAGGTTTAGTTTAGGTGACATGAGTTTAGGATTCGGTTTGGGGCATACGTTTAGATTTGCGGGTTCGGGATCGGGTTTCGGGTTTGGTTTTCGTGTTTGGGTCAAGGTATAGGTAAGGTGAATGTATTTAGGAATAGGTGTAGGTTTAGTTTAGGTGATTTGATATTAGGATTAGGTTTAGGCATAGGTTGAGATTTTCGGGTTCGGGATCGGGTTTCGGGTTAGGGTTCCAGTGTTTGGGTCAAGGTTTAGGTTAGGTGAATGTATTTAGGAATAGATGTAGGTTTAGTTTAGGTGATTTGAGATTAGGATTAGGTTTCGGCATAGGTTGAGATTTTCAGGTTCGGGATCGGGTTTTCGGTTTGGTTTTCGTGTTTGGGTCTAGGTTTAGGTTAGGTGAATGGATTTAGGAATAGGTGTAGGTTTAGTTTAGGTGACATGAGTTTAGGATTAGGTTTAGGGCATAGGTTTAGATTTTCGGGTTCGGGATCGGGTTTCGAGTTTGGTTTTCGAGTTTGGGTCTAGGTTTAGGTTAGGTGAATGGATTTAGGAATAGGTGTAGGTTTAGTTTAGGTGACATGAGTTTAGGATTAGGTTTAGGGCATAGGTTTAGATTTGCAGGTTCGGGATCGGGTTTCGGGTTTGGTTTTCGTGTTTGGGTCAAGGTTTAGGTAAGGTGAATGTATTTAGGAATAGGTGTAGGTTTAGTTTAGGTGATTTGAGATTAGGATTAGGTTCAGGCGTAGGTTGAGATTTTCGGGTTCGGGATCGGGTTTCGGGTTAGGTTTTCGTGTTTGGGTCAAGGTTTAGGTTAGGTGAATGTATTTAGGAATTGGTGTTGGTTTAGGTTAGGTGATTTGAGATTAGGATTAGGTTTACGCATTGGTTTATAGTTTCGGGTTCGGGATCGGGTTTAGGGTTAGGTTTTCGAGTTTGGGTCTAGGTTTAGAGTTAGATGAATTGAGTTTAGGTTTCGGTTTAGCCGTAGCTTAAAGGTTTTAGTTTTAGGTTTATGGTTTCGGGTTTAGGGTGTAGGTCTTGGAGACTCAAGCAACTCAAGGATAGCTCCGACGTACATCCGGGTCTGCTCCACACAAAGCAGGCCTGTCCAAATGGCCAGGCCACCCATATTGCTGTCCATAGGAAATGGACAGCTTCACCATGGTCATAACAGCAGTTCCCACCTTCCAGGGACCCCGCTCAACACCCGGATAGCTCCGACGCACATCCGGGTCTGCTCCATTAATTTTGAGCTAATACATAAACACGGGCCTGTCCAAATGGCCAAGCCACCCATATTGCTGTCCAGAGGAAATGGACAGCTTCATCATGGTCACAACAACGGTTCCCACCTTCCAGGGACCCCCGCTCAACACCCGGATAACTCCGACAAACATCCGGATCTGCTCTATTAATTTCGAGCTAATACATAAACACGGGCCTGTCCAAATGGCCAGGCCACCCATATTACTGTCCATAGGAACAGGACAGCTTCATCATCATGGTCTAAACCGCGGTTCCCACCTTCCAGGGACCCCCGCTCAACATCAACATCAATCAACTACTCTTAATCACAAGTATCATATTCGTCATCTAATTTGCCACTAAATGATAATATAATAAAATCAGTCGCCCATCCAAGGATGGATAGATTGAAATGCTATCATTATTTCCATTTAAATGCCCAAGCCTAAATTTCGATAGCATCTCCCCCTATCTCTCCAGATATATTTATCTTACATTTCATTTCCACGTCAACTATCCACACATTGTGTGGATTAAATTGACAATGGAATTAAACATAAGAAACATATCCAGAGAGAATAGGAGAGTTACCGCACGAAACTAATGACAGAGCATGTAAATGACAAACAACGATAACATTCCAATCTATCCAACCTTGGACTGTCCAACAGGACAATTTGACAGATTTCTATACCTCCAAAACACACTTTATCTATGCTCGGCAATATAGAAATCTCCAAATGGGCTAACTGATTCTATTATACTACCATTTGTGGACAAAAAATAACTATTAATAATAAGCCAAATACATCCACAACATACATCCACATAAATCAACCACGGGTAGCTCCGACGCACATCCGGGTTTGCTACATCAACTCCAGATACACAAGCACATGAAAATGACAGAATCATCAACACCATGAATCAAGTCTAATCAAATACCTAATGACTGCTACTTTCTGAACAAATATGTATGGGGCCCACCATGGGAATCGGATTGCGTGCGGAGTAACTCTGCACGCTTTTATCTCTTATCATGTAGAGTAAACTTAGTTGGGCCCACCTAGAATGTATGTGATTTATCTATTCCGTCCTTATGTTTTTTCAGCTCATTTTAGTGGTTGAGCCCAAAATTTAAGCATATCCAAATCTCAAGTGGACCATGCCATGGTAAACAGTGGGAATAATGATTTCCACCATTCCCAGGCTCCCCTATGATCTTTATTTGTCATCCAACCTGTCCATAAGATCACATGGATATGGATGAAGGGAAAACACAAATATCAGCTTGATCCAAAACTTCTGTGTCGTCCTAGAATTTTTCAATGATAGACATTCAGTTCACACTTGTGGTGTGGTCCACTTTAGGTTTTGATATGCTTCATTTTTTGGCACCATACCTAAAATTACCTGCTAAGATGGATGGATGGAGTGGATAAAATACGTAAATCACTGTGGGCCCCACATAGTTTACTCCACACAAATATGCCCCACATAGTTTACTCCACACAAATATATGCTTCATCCAAAACAGTGGACAGCGACGTGGGCCCCACAGGCAGTGGACAGCGACGGTGGGCCCCACAGCCAGTGGACAGCGATGTGGGCCCCACAAGCAGTGGACAGAGACGGTGCGCCCCACAGCCAGTGGACAGCGACGGTGGGCCCCACAGCAAGTGGACATCGACGTGGGCCCCACAGCCAGTGGACAGCGACGGTGGGCCCCACAATTTCATTTTTTCTTTAATTTGTAAATCACAATTTGGATTTTAAAATTTAAAATCCCTAATTAGGGATTTTAATTTCGAAATCCCAAATTAGGAGATTTTAATTTCGAAATCCCTAATTAGGGATTTACTAAATCAGTGGGCCCCACCAAATAATGGACAACTAAGGCGGACCCCACATGCAATGGACGATGGAAAGCGACGGTGGGACCCACATGCAATGGACGATGAAAAGCGACGGTGGGACCTACCCGGCCACATACATTGGACAGCGACGGTGGGACCCACATGCATTGGATTTTGGAAGTGGGCCCCACAATGAACAACGAGGAGAGAGGGAGAGAGGGGAAATGGAGGAAGAAGGAAGGGGGAGAGGGTTACCGGAGGTGGCGGCGGCATACGGAGGCCGGCGGAGGTTCTTGGCAAGCGGCGGTGGGACGCCGGTAAGAGATGGTCTGCTGAGATGGGTGGTCAGCAGAGATGGTATGACGCCGGTGACCGAACGCCGGACAACGGTGGTCAGCGATGAGAGAGACAGCCGCGGACGGTGAGGGTCGTTCGAGAGAGAGAGAGAGAGAGAGAGCGAGAGAGCGAGCGAGAGAGTGAGAGAGAGAGATAGAGAGGAAGAAATGAGGGACGGTCGCGCGGGTTAAGAACTTAAAAGACTTTTACCGACGAAAAATTTCGTTGGTAAAAGTAAGTAATTTCGTCAGCAAAAGTCCTTCTCACTCTTGGCGGGAATAAGGAAATAAGACTTTTACCAACGAAATGGTTCATCGGTAAAAGTGTACCTTTTACCGACGAAATATTTCGTCGGTAAAAGTGAAGTTTTCTGTTATCTTTTTTAGCGACGGGTTACTTTGTCGGCAATAAGCTTTTTACCGATGAAATTTTTATTTCGTCAGTAAAAGTGTATGACGGGAATGAATTTGGTGGTGGCGGGGGATTTTTACCGATGATTTTTTCATTTCGTCGGGAAAAATGGTTTTTCCCAACGAAAATTATTTCGTCGGTAATACTTTCGTCGGTAAAAATCCATTTTCTTGTAGTGCTTCTCTATCCCAAAATCTCTATTCCATAAGGCCCCATACGTAGGAGCCTTTCCTCATTTTTCTCATAGCTAGAATTTGAAGAGAGAGAAGAAAGAAAGGAAAAGAAAAGAAAAGATTAAGTGTGTGTGTGTGTGTGTGTGTGTGTGTGTGAGAGAGAGAGAGAGAGAGAGAGATCAAAGAAAAGTTTAGTGAAAGATTAAGAGAAAGAGGTAAAAGAAAAGAGATATTTAAGGGGACGATTAGGACTTCAGGGAGGTTAGAGAGGTTTAGAGGAAGAGCTTCATCATCCGGACCGTCCGATCGACGATCCGACCCGATCCAACCGTCCATTCTTCAAGTGAGTGCAAGGGAGGATGAAAATCCTCCTTTCCATTATTTCTTTCATTTTAGTGGGCCCACAAGGATGGGGACCCACCTTATTTATGTATCAAATTTATGGTGGACCCCATAGTGATGGGGGCCCACCCAATGGCCGGATCTCATCTCCATTTCCTCTCCTTTTTGTTTCCCTTGTTCTTTCTTTACATGCTTTGATGGACTATTGTGGGGCCCATAAGTGGGCCACGCTGTAAGGCAGCATGTGATATTTATTTACCATTCAACTTGTTCTTGAGACCACACAAATCTGGACGAAGGAAAATTACAAAGATCGGCTTGATCCAAAGCTTTTAGGCCCTTTGTGAGATGGCCAACTGGATGGACGGATTGGATCGACCACACCTGTGGGCCCCAAGTAAAAAAATAAATAAATAAAGAGTGAGAGAGTGAGGCCGCTGGGCAAACAGCATCCTCTGGACGCTGCTGCCCAGCAACGTTGGGGCGTGAGCCCCTTTCTAGGTGTGACAAAGGGCCACCATGATGTGTATATTTCATCCACTCCATCCATCCTTTTTGCCATATCATTTTAGGCCATAGGCCCAGATTATGAGATAGATCCAACTCTCAAGTGATCCATCCCATAGAAAATAGTGAAGACAATGGTGCCACTGTCCATATCTTCCTTGGCCCACCGTGATGTATGTATGCCGCGAAAACCTGCCCAAACCAGGGCTCATTGGGTCCCCTGTGATCTGTATCATCCACGTTGCCCATCCTATTTTCCAGATCCTTTTTTGCCATTGGCCCAAATCTGAATCAGATTCAGATTGGAGGTGGGCCACACCATAGAAAACAGTAGGGTTAGTGACGTCCACCATTTAAAACCTCCCAAGGCCCATATGTGATGATCACTTACCATCCAATCTTGTTGATGAGGTCATACAGACCTGTATGGAGGGACCACACCAATATTAACTAGGTCCAAAGACTGTGTGGGCCCCACTGCCAGAAAACAGTGGAGGTTGAATGGCTACTGTTGAAACCTTCCTAAGGCTCACCATGGTGTTTATTTTCCATCCAGACCTGAAAGAGAAAACACCAATATCAGTTTGATTCAAAACTCTTATGACCCCAGGGGTTACACGTTGCAGATAGCGTGCGTGCGCACGCTGTCCAGCAGATGGCCCACCTTGTGGGTCCCACCATGATGTATCTATCCTATCCACTCCCCCATCTGTTTTTCCATGCCATTTTAGGACGTGGACCCAAAAATGAGGCAGATCCAAACCTCAGGTGGGCCACACCGCAGGAAATCGTGGTCGTTGATGCCCACCATTGAGACTTTTCTTGGGGCCACTGTAATGTTTATTTTTCATCCAACCAGAGGTTGTGGGGCCATCTTAAGGTCCCACATTAATGGATGTGTTGTATACCTTGCCTCCCATCTTGGTAGGGACATTGAGCCCAATTTTGGATGGGCCACACATAGTAAATAGTGGTGATTGAATGCCTACGACTGAAACTTCCTAAATGGTAATGTTTATTGTTATCCACCCAACAGGAAGGCCTCTATGGACCCCACTTTGGTGTATATCTTTCATCCGTGCCACCCGAAGTAGGACCTACCTTGATGTGTGTTTTTCATCCATGCCATACATCTACTCGCGAGATCTGACCGTATGATGGGCCGATTCAAGTCAAAAGTGGGATATGCCACATAGACCTTCACATTTCTAGTGGGGCCCGCCGATCAAGTCCCACTCTCTACATTTCAGGCCATTTTAAGGCAGATAATTACATGATATGTTTAATAACATGCTAGTATACTTAGCCTGATAGGTCACACTAATAATATGCTTAGTGTAATGGATATCATGCTCATTCATATGCCCATACACATTATTTGTATGCCTGTTATGGATTACGATTGATCATAGCATACGCCATTTTGGCTTTATATACTTAGGGGAGCCATACGAGATAGGGTCATCCCACATGGTCGCGCAGTATGTACAGGTTTGGTGCATAACTTGGATTGTATGACTCGTGCATCCCACATTATGTATGTCACGATCAACTTCACACCCTAGCAGCATCGGGGTTGTGGCCACCACAATTATACCATGGTTGGCAGGAATGGACACCGGAAACATGTTCTAGCAAGTGGGCGCTATGGATGTCCTTGGGTGAAAGTCCCTAAACCCTGTGGTACCAGTAGGATGCTCCAATGTCGAGACCGAGTGGATAACATGAGCGCCCGAGTGCCAAATACCAGTAGGTCGCGTCTCCCACTATGTCGAGGTTGGTTAGAAAGGGGTGTGACCTTATCCGCTCGGGTAAAGAGGGCTATAAGCTAGGTCAACTCTGACCAGCTCGCGAAATGGGTCCGCTATCGACGAGCCGGGTGGACATTGGCATACCACTGACGAGGCAAATAGTCAGGTCTTTTCTACTCACTGGGTCATGCATGTGATGTGCGGCAGCCAGTGTCAGAGTGTACTAGACCCCGGTGATGTCCTAGATGAGAACCGTTTTGATATTGCAGATTAGTTGAGGATTGGCATGCTTGTGTTGCATCTCTAGCATATGACACTCGGCCATGTAGGCCCTTGCATTGTATAGCCTTAGGATGGCTGATAGCATTTATAAACTTGGTAACTTAGCCCTCCATCATTTTCGCTTACTCTGATATCTTTATACTTGTCATATGCATCACACACACACACACGCACTCTACTGAGCTTCGTAGGAGGCCTATGCGTGTTTGTTTACGCTACAGGTACTAGGGCATAACAGCAGCGTTGAGCTCGGTTCATGTGCCTAATATTTTGGACTTTTGCTACATTCTGTATTTTCATTTCCAACATTGTACTTAACAGACTATATAGTGGATATGTGATGATGTTTTTTTATGGTTTTGGTACACTTACGGTTATGCTCCCTTACAAAAAAAATCACCCTGAAAATCCTCCTTGTAGGATCCCAAGATCGGAACTTGGCGTATGAAAGCTAGGAGCCGAGAATGGGGGACTACGGAGGCTGTCGGCACCAAGGTCAACGATCAAGAAATTAGTGAGCTCGGTCCCCAGGTTTGGGGCGTGACAGTTTTTCTTCATATACCTCCCTTTTTTAGGTGTATGCTTGGGAGAATTCCACATTGGTTTTACCATTCTTCTGGTTGGTATGAATTTACTTGTCAAATTCCAAACCGAATTCTTAAAGGCCAAACATTCAAACTTAAGATAACCTACATCACCACATGCATAGTAAATGGGTGAGGTTTTCTTCTTGCTCCCTGATGCTCCTGTATCTTTCCTAGTGTTTGGATAGGCTACAGTGTTACCTTGACTATGTTCTTTACATCTTAAACCACTCATATCCCAAGAAGATGTACTAATCCTAATCATCTTATCTAACTGTTCAAAACTTTTCTTATACCTAGCCTTAAGTATGGATTCTTAAGTGATTTAAAGATACAAATCATGATTAATGGATTTGGCCTTCTTAAGTTCTTCTTCTAAGTGAAGTTTCTTATCTTGGGCTAGTTTGAGTTTGTTCTCTAATTCATTATTTCTGTGGAAGTAATAATTGTTTTCTCCTTTCACACTTTATAGCTCATCTACCAATTGGTTGTTCAGGATATTGGCTTGACTCAAATTTTTATGTAAGAGTAATACTTTGCTTAAATAGTTGGTCATATACTTCTTCCAAGCTCTCATTTTCATCTTCTCCATCATCATCATCATCGAAGGAGGTTTCATTAGTGTTGGAAGATTCATGGTCATCTTTGTCCTCCATATCTTCCAAACTGGGGACAATTTCTGTGATAGAGGCTATCAGAATTTTTACGAAACTATGTTCCTCATCACTTTGAGATTTGTCAGATTCTGAATCAGAATCTGATGAATTGTCCCATGTAGCAACCATTGCCTTTTTCTTGTATTTTCTATCAGTACACTCGGAGGCAATATGACCGAATCCCCCGCACTTAAAACACCATCTTGACTTTGTATAGGATTTTCCTGTTTCGTTCTTAAAGTCAAAGGGTTTTCCCTTTTTGAAGAATTTTCTTTTTGAGGGGCTTCCTTTGTTTTTGAAGAATTTCCTGAACTTTTTTTGCCATGAGAGTCATTTCTTCCATGTCCACCTCATCACTGTTTTCATCATATTTTTGCTTAGTGTGACTTTAGGATAGCATTTTTGGATTTTGTAGGAGTTTTAAAATGCAACTCATGTGTTTGAAGGGGCCCTAGTAGTTCTTCAACAACCATAGTATCTAGGTCGCTACATTCTTCCAAGGTTATTATTTTTTATGAGAAACGTTCCAGTAGGGATCTTAGAATTTTCCTACAAAGCTTGCTATCTAGAACTGCCTCTCAAAATCCACACATCGCATTGGTGATGTTGCTTAGACGTGTGTAAAATTTTATGAAGGTTTCATGCTCCTCCATTTTGATGTTCTCAAATTGTGTTGTCAAGAGTTGTAGTTTAGAGCGTTTAACTACACTCTTGCCTTCGTGTGTGACTTCGAGCACATTCTAAGCTTCCTTGCTTGTCTTACAGTTGAGAATACGACTGAATTCATCTTTCGAGACAAAACAGAAAATAACATTCAAACCTCTAGCATTATAAGTACATTGTGTTCTATCAAAATCAGTCCACATCACCTTTTCTCTAGGTTTAATTATATCAGGCTCACCCTCCTTTCTTATGGTGTCCATTGGAGGCTTTCATCCTTCCTCAACCACATGTCCCACACAAGGGCATCGATGCACGTTAAGAATATACGCATTAGAGCTTTCCAATATGCGTAGTTGGAGCCATCAAAGAAAGGTAGTTTTGAAATGGAGATTGAGTCTTCCTTAGACATATTTTTAAGCTCTCTTAAGATCTCATTCCAGGTGGTTTAGACCCTAACGGAGGAACCTGCTCTGATACCAATTGAAATTGTGGTTTTACCACTAATAAAGACGCTTAGAGATATGCCGAATGTCCTAGGGAGGTGAATATGACTTTTAAAAATAATAAAGAGAATTATGAGATTTAACAGTCCAAATGTCTAAGCTATAAAGAGAGCATGAACATATTCATAATAGTACAAAGGCTCAAGAGACAATATGTATTATTGGGAAATTAACAAACGCATTATAAGCATTATTTACGTCGGATTTGGTAACAGGATCCTCTTAGTGTTCACCTCCCTTCGAGACAGCTTCCCTCCAAACTTGAAAGGACAAAAAGGAAAACTAAGGGTGGCCACCATTCAGCTGTTGGCCCTCCGAAGCTTAAGTTAGGCGGGATTCGGAAATGAAGTATAAGGTAGGATGTGGGCTTAGAGATTGCGTACCTTTCTCATCTATGGGGCCATCCATTTATATAGATTCAGGTGATCCAATCCATGACGCAAGCTGTTAAAATTACTACTGATTCTAGGGGATAAGATGCTTATCTCGTTAATCCATAGATAATGGGATGGCCTAACAACCTTGGACGTCTAACTAATTACGTCTCTTGATACAGATGCTCAGAGTTACGGATAAGGATAAACCAGAAACAATCTGTACAAACTGATGCTAAGAGGTAGCGATTATTCGCCTCGAAGGTAACCTCGTTTAACGTCCTTAAATTGGGCTGCTCGCATGTAGATATATGATCCCTTTCTACGACCACGAGCCGGGCTGCTCGCATGCAGGACCTTTGTTCTGCGACCAAGGAGTAAAGACGAACCAATTATGAGAATACCTTCATCCGATGACCAGCGACCAGGCCAGCTCGCATGTTCGGAAGTGTACACCGTACTTTTACGATATGCGAGCCTCGACCATAAGGACTCGCAGATTAAACACCATAAAAAAGGCGCTCGCGGGTCTTGAATCTTTGATATCTTCGACCACCACTTTTTTGCTATAACAGATGCCCCCCAAGTCCTTGCCGTCGAGGAGTCTAAGGGAAGGACTTGCTTATCAGCATGTATAACCGCCTAATGCGTTTCTCGGAGGTGAAGCCGTACATGATTGGACTGTCATTAATGAGCGCTAGCTTTCTGCAGCTTTTCGGAAGAGAGGAAATGAAGAGACGCCCGCCATGTATCCACGGAATTAATGACCATGCCCGTTTGACTGTTGTGCCAAACGAATGGTCACCGCGCGTCACCAAATCTTGAGGAATGATTGCTTATAAATATACGGAGCCTGCAAAATTTTTAAAATTTCATCCGAAATTTACGAAAATTCTTCTTCTCTCCTTGCTTCCTTCTTTCCTCTGGTGTCCTATCCCTTCTCTGGTGTAACTCCGTTCCTCCGATTCTCTCTGGTATAACTTCATTCTTCTTCTTTTCCTTTAAGGTATTATCCCTCTTTTTTTTATCTTAAAAAACCATGGCGGGAGATTCTGATGAGGAAACCGTCCCTTTGGGGGATGCTGCTCCGGAATCTTCTTCCTCCAACATCGCGAGGGTTCCGGTCGGCAGATACTCTGCGTCCGGGTATCCCTCCATAATGACAGAGGAGTGGTTGAGCAAGTTACGGGAAAAATATCGAGCTCTCGACTTCGTCAGTTTCCAGTTGCTCGGAGAGGGAGAGACTCCAGATTCACCTCTCCCTGGTTGCATAGCCCTCTACGATTACCTCTTCATCCTTGGAGTACGCCTTCCCCTTCACCATTTTATTCGTCACGTACTCCGTACTTATAAGATTGCCCCTGGGTAACTCATTGTAAATGGTTAGAGGGTGGTCTTGAGTTCTTTCGTTCTTTGGGTGTAAGCCGGTAACGAAGACTTGACCGCCGAGGAGTTCCTCAGAATGTACCAGCTCAAGAGAGCTCCCTCCAGTGAAGGCTTGTATTACTTATGTTACTAGCACTGGAATAATTTTGTTTTAGGGAAACCCTCTTCGAATTACCCTAGATGGAGGAAACGCTGGTTTTTTGCTTCTAGGAACTGGGAGTCTGAGATGGGATCCACCTCTTGGGGGCCATAATGTGAGCTGCTTTTTCGGCGAAGGTGGGTGAAGCTTCACTCTGCCCTGATTTATAAACCGACTTTGGATCTTTCGTTTATCTGACTTATGCTCGCATTTACAAGTATTCCGACCGTGGAGAAACCGATCCTGAAGGGAGGAATCCACGAGAAGATTGTAAAAGCTTACAAATTACCCGCTCGTGACAGGCACATCGAGACCTGTCTGTCAACCTCCCGACTCGCAGTTGCCGGGGTGATATCTCGCGAGGAGGTCGCGATGACAAATGTGGGAGAGAAGAGAGGGTTGCTGCCTCGCTTAAAGGGCACCGGCTCGAAGAGGCAAAAGAAAACATCTGCCGGTCCATCTCACCCGTCTAATCGGCAGGGTGAGACTGCCCAAACCCCACAACGCGTGAACCCCTTCCTGACACTGCGGCAGCTGCACCAGTGGTTTCTACACCGGTGGTTGATATTATTGATAACTCCCCAAGGAACGATGGGGCAGGGTCAAGTTGCCCCCTAGCTGAAGAACCTCACGATCTAGAAGGTGCTCGCGAGTTGATTCCTGCTCGCAAGCAAACTGTTGCTCAAGATGCGAGCCCTGCTGGGCTAGTCGTAGCCCAGCCCTCCAGAGTCGGGACATTCACCGTCCCCAGCCACCTACACCCGATCTGTAAATTCCTTTTTGATAACATCTCTCCCCAGACCTTCGGTGCCCTCCCCGAACCAAGTCCTGAAGACCTCTCTCTTGACGTGGGAGTGAGGATGGTACAGGTAAAGAGTGCTCCGATTTGACCCTGTTTCTTACTTTCTTTGTTGATCTTTAAGCGCATATCTCATAGTCTTCCTTCTTTTTTAGCAGGGCTTGGATCTCATCATACGGACGAGGCTTGATATCCTCGCCGCCCGCCGTATTATAGATGAGGCTGAGGGGAAGAGGATTGCCCTGGAGAAGGCGGTCCACGGGAGGGACCAGGTCATTAAATCTCGCGAGACCTTGATCGCGGAGATGACTAAGGAAAGGAAAATCCTCATCGAAAAGGTCCAAGTCCTGACTGATAGATATCAGGCCTTGGACTCAAACTTCGCCAAGCTCGTGGAGATGAAGGAGAAGATAGAGAGAGAAAGAGAGATCTTTCGCCAAGATAAGATCTCACTAGAGGAGCAGCTCGCAGAAAGCAGGTCGCGGCTAAAGGAAGTCAACAACAATCTAGAGAAAGAGCGCTCCACCCTTGCACAACTCAAGGATGACTCTATCCATTGGGAGGAGGAGAGAGTGGCCCTCGTCAAGATGCTCTCCGAAGAGGGGGCCTGAGCTATCATGGAGTTTCGAACTTCGCAGCTGTATGACGATGAAAGATATGAATCGTATGATGCCGGTCGCGACTTCGCACTGCGAGTGGTGCAGCGGATGTCTCCGTCTTTTGACATGGGAGAGTTCGAGAAGGTCATGGCTATCATAGCTGCAGAGGATAGGGCAGCTGCTAAGAACGAGGTCATTGAGGTTACTCAAGCTAGAGGGGTCTCGAAAGTGGGCCCTGAGGCTGAAAGTAACGCTCCTCCCCCGACCGATGCGCAAGATGATCATCTCCTTTTTTCTCTTTTTCTATCTTATGTAAAAGTTTTCATTTTTCGTTTGTAAGCAACCTGACTTTTTTAGTCAACAAAATGAATGAGAAAAACCTTTTGATACTATGGTTTGTATGTTGTTTCTCCTTTTTTTGGTTTTTGTTGGTCGTGTGTTAAATGCCTAAGTACTTAACTCATGAAACAATGAGTTAGGCTCAATCCGGGGGTCTTGATGACCATGTCCACGTAGAGATAGGCTGATCTATCGATTGAGGCTTTGACTCAACCAAGGGCAGAAGATTTGGCCAAGAGAATGTATGTATTCCCTTCGGGGTTATTCTGGTCCAATCAAATGGAGTAGCAACCAAAAGACAATCCATCTTTATTTGTATATCATTCAGACTTACATCGAGTTAAGGAAGATATCGGAGTGAAGCTCTACGTGCAAAGGGCGACGTAAGGGCCTTCCCTACATATCTTTGAGATAATATATACCTGGTCGCACAATTTTGATAACTCGGTATGGGCCTTCCCAATTTGGATCCAATGAGCGAGCAGGAATTTCGAGGTTCTGTCTAAAGACCAAATCGCCGAGCTGGAAGGCTCCGGGTCGGACCTTGGCGTTATGATAGCAAGAAATACGTTGTTGATAAGCTGCTGCTCGAAGTTGGGATGCATTCCTTCTTTCTTCCAAGAGGTCGAGATGAAGCCTCAGACCTTCTTGATTACTCGTGGAATCGTACTGCTCGATTCGATACGAAGGTACTTGGACTTCGATTGGGACAACTTCGTCGGTGCCAAAGCCAAAGAGAAAGGAGATTCTCCGGTTGTCGTGCGAGTTGTAGTTCTATAGGCCCATAAGACTTCTGGTAGGAGCTCTGGCCACATGCCTTTACATTCGTCGAGCTTGGTCTTTAGATGATGTTTGATGATCTTATTGACTGCTTCAACTTGTCCATTAGCCTGGGGATGATATGGGGAGGTACGAGTACTTCGTATCTTCCATTTTTCGCAAAACTCTGAGAATGCGGCATTCTCGAACTGCTTTTCGTTGTCGGTGATTATAGTGTGGGGGAGCCCATAGCGACATATGATGTTTCTCCATATGAACTTTGTGGTCTATTTTTCGGTGATTGTGGTTAATGGCTCTGCCTCGACCATTTGGGGAAATAATCGACTGCTACCATTGCAAACCTGTTCTGGCCTTTTCCGGTGGGCAATAGTCCGATGATATCGACTCCCCATTGGGCGAAGGGCCAAGGGCCGTCCATCGGCATCATTTGCTCGAATGGTACATGAGGTATTGGAGAATATCGCTGGCATTTATCACATTTTTTGGAGAATTCGATTGCGTCCGCCTTCATAGTGGGCCAGTAATACCCTTGCCACATTGCTTTATATGCTAAAGAGCGTCCCTTAGGATGGTTACCACATGCCCCCTGGTGTATTTCATCAAGAACGCAATGCGCTTCTTCTGGATGAAGACACCTCACGTATGGTAAAGTAAAGCTTTTACATAATAATGTTTCGTTTTGTAAGGTATACCTGGCAGCACGATGACGAATTTGTCGTGCAGATTTTTTATCATCTGGGGGTTGTCCATCTTTGAGATAAAGGACGATGGGGTCCATCCAACATGGAGAGGAATATACTATGACTACTTGCTTAGGGGTCGTTTGACTAATACTCGGAGCCTGGAGATGCTCGATGGGGACAGCTTGCGTTACTTCAGACTCTAGTGTAGTGGCTAGTTTTGCCAAGGAATCTGCGAGCTTATTCTTCTCACGAGGGATGTGAATTATGTAATATTTATTCAGCTTTGCGAGCAGGATAAGTACTCAGGATTTGTATAAAGCCATTCGCTCCTCTTTCGCCATGAATTCGCCAAGCACTTGATTTACTATGAGTTGAGAGTCGCTATGAATAAGTCAACTTTGTATTGTGAATACATTTGCTAGTTCGAGGCCAACGATCAAAGCCTCATATTCTGCTTCATTATTAGAGACATGAGTGTCAAATCGTAAAGCATATTGAAAATGTGACCCGTCATGAGGAATTAAAATTAAGCCGGCTCCACTACCAGTGGCCCGTGAAGACCCATCCACAAAGAGCGACCAAGGGGTCTGGTCGTTGGTCGCAAAGTCATGGCTGAAGGAAGAATATGTGAATTTAGCAATGAAATCAGCCACGGCTTGACCCTTAATAACAGTTCTTGGGCAGAACGATATATCGTGCTCGCTAATCTCATTCGCCCATTTAGTCAATCACCCCGAAACCTCAGGTTTTTGAAGGACTTGTCTTAATGGATGATTCGTAGGTACCAATATAGCTGTGGACCCTCGTCGATTTTCCGCGCTCCCACACGACGTTCTTCTCCCTTCCCCTTTCCTTTCGGAAAAGAAGGAGATGAGGATGCGTGAGTGCGAAATCGCCGTTTGTGCCACTGGCTTGCCTCGTTCTCGAGGGCTTTGTTTGGTTGTCGTGTTAAGCTGGATGTGTTTAAATGTGTTTATATAAGACCAGAGTCGCCACTAGCCAGTTGCTTCGAATCTACAGTCGGCTAGACCCTGTAGAAACGTTAGAGAAGGGAATCCGAAGATTCCTTCCTCTAAAATGACTCCTGTTGATCTGCGGTCAGAGATTCGAGGTAAGGGATCACGGTTACAGGGTGGGAAGAGGTTAAGCACCCCACACACTGCCCGTACCGAAGTACGGTCTCTACTTCACAGAATCGATCGGATACTTGAAAGTCTAATTTAATCCTCGTATATTCTCATGAATGACATGATGCATGAATGCGGGTCTGAACAGTAAGAGTTTCTGATGGGCAGGTTCCAACAACGGGCAAGCCCAGAGCGTACACTCGAACTGACAGGTGCTTAATGTAAGACGTATGCAGTGTGCTTGAATGATCAAGGTGTTTTATGGTGAAGTATGAATGCAGGTCTGAGCAGTAAGAGTTTCTGATGGGCAGGTTCCAACAACGGGCAAGCCCAGAGCATACGCTCGAACTGACAGGTGCTTAATTTAAGACATATGCAGTGTGCTTGAAGAATCAAGGTGCTTGTAGTGAAGCAGGGGGGTTGGAAGAAAAGTAAATGTTGCACTTATGCTAGATGCAAATGAGATGATGCTGGATGAATGATAGCTGGGTGGACGGTGGTGTCGCAAGGGTTGGCTTCGAGTGGCTGGATCAAGACTTGGGTGACTTGAGAGGCTTGGACCAGTGGTCAGGTTGGGCTGGACCAGGGCTAGACTCTCCTCACTCGGGCTCTCCTTGGTCGAAAAATGGGCTAAGGGGTGGAGAAGGGGACTCGAACGGACAGGCTTTCTTTGGACTCGAAGGGATGTTGAAATGAGAAGGGGAGGGGGGTATTTATAGCAGCGAGGAGTGGCAGTTTGCGTAATTTTGTCTGGGCGGCCTGCTATGGGCCGCCCGTACGGCCGCTCCTAGGTTTCCAGCGAGTACGGTCGCTCCCTCGGGGCTGCTGTTGGACTCGCTGGTCGACTCAGTGAGTTGACTCAGCGGGTCGACTAGGTGGTTTGACTCGACGGGTTGACTCGACGGGTTGACTCAGTGTTTTGACTCGACGGGTTGACTCGACGGGTTGACTCGGCGGGTTAACTCAGCGGGTTGACTCAGCGGGTTGACTCAGTGAGTTTGACTTTTTTAGGATTTTTTTGACTGGCCTTTTTTATGGGAGATTTTTCAGGCTGATGTTTAAGACTGAGTGGACTGGGTTCAGGCTTGATCTGGGCTATGGAATGGGGCTTACAAGGGTGAGTTTGGCTGAGTTTGGACTTGGGATTTGGGGGTATGGTCCTCCATTCAACCAGCTATCTCTACCAACAGTGTAGCCGAAGGTGGGGTGTCTACAGATGCCCCTCTTTGGCAGAGGTTGCGTGCAACCGAATGCCAAAGCGAGTAGACACCCCACTTCTGGCCCGGTCATTCATGGATCATGTTCTGAAATCTTTGCTTGCCTTCACATCTGTGCCAGTTGATCGTTTGGAAACCGATCACTCGCACATACCGCGGGAGTTTGGAGAAAACGTTGCGATTGTCCCTGCATGCGCTGCAACCTGGGTACCCAATCGCAACCCTTCCATTCCCGATCGGTACTAACATCGGAAAGGTACAGCAGAGCCTCTGCGTCCGTAGTCTTACGAGGTTGCTGACCCTGAGACTGATTGTGTGATGTTTGATGTTTTCCCAGATCACTCCAGGAGTACTTGTTTCGCTTGACTGTCAAAGTGGTTAGACGCCCAGCGTCAGATAGTCTTACGGGATTCTACTACGCCGACCTGGACTCAGTCAAGGTACTTCAGGCATCCACGCCTAGGTATGTGCGGGTGGGCTTTTTCCACCCGATCTGCTGGTTTCGATGCTTGGTTTGGAATTCATTCTTTCCTTGATTGTGGTCTGGAGTCTTTGTTGTCCTTTGTATCTGAGTCAATTGATTATCTGGAAATTGATAACTCGCACATACCGCGAGAGTTTGGAGAAAACGTTGCGATTGTCCCTGCAGTTTGCTGCAACCTGGGTACCCAATCGCAACCCTTCCATTCCCGATCGGTACTAACATCGGAAAGGTACAGCAGAGCCTCTGCGTCCGCTAGTCTTACGAGGATACTGACCCTGAGACTGATTGTGTGATGTTTGATGTTTTCCCAGATCACTCCAGGAGTACTTATTTCGCTTGACTGTCAAAGTGGTTAGACGCCCTGCGTCAGATAGTCTTACGGGATTCTACTATGCCGACTTGGACTCAGTCAAGGTACTTCAGGCATCCACGCCTAGGTATGTGCGGGTGAACTCTTTCCACCCAATCTGCTGATTTTGATACTTGGGTTACAATTCATCGTCTCCACCTGTTCTAATGGTTTTTGTGACCGAGCCTTTTGGCTTTCATCTTTTTTGTATCTTGGCATGTGGTACGACCGCACTGACACTGGAGTTCAGTTCGACCGTACTTTGAGTGCATTGGATCCAATGGTCTCCGAAAAAACCGCGAGACATCGGATCTTATTTGATTTTTGCGTTGGCTCCTACCCAGAGATATGGAAGATCTCCTGGTGTTTTGGAGGCATAACGCTCTACTGGGAAAATATTTTTGGATTTTTGAAAAGGCACCCACTCTGGGGAGTGATACTCCGTGGGGTTTTTATTTGCAAATGGAAATATTTTTTTGTCTTTTGGAAACAGGGATCTGGCTTGCACTCGCCTCCACTAGGGATGCCTGTGGGGCTTTTGGCTAACCGACTTTTATTGAAAGCAGGTAAACATGATGATTGATGCGATGGATGCTGATGCTGGGAGATGCATGATGAATGCATGATTTGGCTCATCCTCTTCTCGTTTGATGATTTTGCTTTTGCTGGAGATGTAGAGAATTTTGAGCTTATTGCTTCCAGGGTTGTGCTTCCCTAGGGTTTTTCTTTTTAATGCGGATGTTTGGTCAGCGGGTTGGTCAAGATCCCGACCCGTGGTCGATCAGGTCCATCGTCCCAAGATGCTGTTTCTTTGCGAATGAGAATGTACGAGGATGCTATCCGACTTCAAGATGTTCTTCTGGGCATACGTGTGATTGAGATGGTGTTTGGTTGCCCGTTTTGGTCAAGATACCAATTTGCGGGCGATTGGATCCGTCATCCCAAACTGTGAAGAGAGTGGAGTTCAAGACTCCTGAAGTGTAGTGCTGGGGGTTAGTGACAATTTTTTGTGATTTTTGTGAATATGTGATCCGAATCTTTATCTGAGTGGTCTGGATAGCGATCGGTTATTGAAAATACAGGAAATATTTTTTGTGATTTTCGAAATATTTTCTTTGAAAGCAGGAGAAATATTTTTTGTGATTTTTGTAAATATTTTGATTAAAAGGAAGGGAAATATTTTTGTGATTTTTGTAAATTTTTTATTGAAAGCAAGGGAAATATTTTTGTGATTTTTGAAGAGGTGATTTTGCAATGTTTTTGTATTTTGTGATTTTTCTGAAATGCAGGGAAAAGTGTGGAATTTCCATCCACTTCCAGCTTCTACTGCTGGTAAGGCACCCGATCCATTTTACGTCAGCGAGCAAGACGAGTCTCACACCGTTAAGTGCCGTAGTTTTACATCTTCGGATGAGGAGATTTTGAGGGTTTTCAGTCAACACACCCACAAAGTTGCCTGTTCCTCATGTGCAATGCACATAGACCACGTATCGTCCGACGGACTCCTTCGGCCACAAGATGAGCCACATCCTCACATTTCCCTTAGTCAATCCAGTTTGGGGTCTTACGTTGCTCACAATTTCGTGAGGGTGAGCTTCACCTCCCAACAGCCTTAATCCCCTTCATGAGTTCTAGGAACAGGGAACATCCGTCAGCTTCAACAGCGACTTCCAAATCAAGGTTGTCTATTACGGTGCGTTCAACACGAACAGGATTGCGGAGTTCGGCCTGCCTCAGCCCTTACCTGTTTAAAAGATTCCAGGCACCCGTACGATCAAGTGTCAGCCATGCCTGGAACAGGTTAGGAAAGAAAGCCCCCGAGAAGTTAATCCCAGTGTAGTTTTAGGTCTTCGGACCACTGGAGATGAATTTGTGCGGTTGAAATTTTTGGTGAATCATTTTTTTTATTTTTTATTTTTGGAAAAGGTTCCAGACTTCAGCTCGAATGATCGAGATTGATGCTGGTTTTTGTGGAAAGCTTTAAAATATTTTTGGTATTTTTTGAGATGATCCGGGTTATCGAATCCTTGATCCCAGCGGTTGAGGCCGATGCCGTTTTTTATTGGAAGCAAGAAAGGGTCCCCCGAGAAATTAATCCCAGTGTAGTTTAAGGTCTTCGGACCAAAAATATGTACATGCTGAAAATACATTCTTTTTTGTGATTTTTCAAAAACTGTTCCAGGTCATAAAATCTCAATTTTGAACGGTCAGGATTGACACTGGTTTTTATTGGAAATCTCTCGGGATTTTGTTCCTGACGTAGTTTAAGGTCTTCGGACCAAAAAACTGTACAAAAGGGGGCAAACACATTTTTTTTTGTTTTTGAAAAATGTCCGGTGTCAGCGGATCTTGATCAAGACCGATACCGGCTTTTATTGAAAATCCCTCGGGATATTGATCCCGACGTAGTTTAAGGTCTTCGGACCCTGAAACTGTGCATGACAGGAAAAACCTATTTTTTGTTCTTTTTTTTTTTTTAGAAAATATCCGGTATCAGCGGATCTTGATTCGACGATCCAGACTGCTACCGGTTTTTATTAAAAAGTCCCTCGGGATCTTGATCCCGACGTAGTTTAAGGTCTTCGGACCAGTTTTTGGGGTTGGGCATACTTACCTTGCTTTATTTGGCTTCTGACGAGGCTGACTGTGATTTGAGTGGTCCGAATTGCTTGATTTGGCCCTGCGGGCCATTTGATGATCGGATCTTGGATTCCGGCCTTCTCTCTTGATGATCATGCCTTTGATCTTGCTGCTTCCTGACTTGTGTAAGCCTTCTAATGGTTTGGATCCTGACGATTTAGCCCTTAAATGGTTCAGATTGATAGTTTCGGCCCTGTGGGCCCACTTGAGACCTTGGTTTTACTTTGGGGCACCTCTTTTGATGATTTGTGAGGCTAGGAAGGCTTCTCATGGTGTGGATGACGGCTTGAATGTCTCAGATCACTTGATTTGGCTTTGTGGGCCCACTTGATGATTAGATCTTGGATTCTGGCCCTTCTTTTGATGATCACCCCTTTGATCTTGTTGTTTGATGGTTCATGTAGGTCCTTCAACAGTTTAGATCATGATGATCTGGTCTTTGAACGGATTGGATTGCTTGTGGCCCCCACTTGATCACCTTTCCTTCTCTTTGACTTGATTAGCCATGTTCTGGCCGCATTGCTTCGTGATTGGACCGGTGGGGCACCTTTCATATGATCTTGATCAATCTCAGTCGAAATCTGGAGTGGACCGGAGCCTTGGGCGGCCCATGGAGCGCCATCTGCTGACGTGGACTGTCAGCCTCACCTACCAAGAACCCTGGAGCCAATCCCGCGGAGAGAGGAACCGCGTCCGTACGGGCGGCCCAGGGCAGGCCGCCCAAGGCTCGCCTCTTGAGCGGCCTGGGCTGGCTCTGGTTCGGACATTCTCTGCTGTCCATTGTCTTTGTCTCCTCATTCCCTGCACGTCCGGGTTCGATTGCAGCCATGAATATTCCTTTTGTCCCTTCTTTCCTTCTCTTTTTGTCTTTTTCTTTATTGATCCTCTCTTGGGCAGCCATTGATGGTGGCTTGGGGGCCATTGTGGGAGAGATTGGTGGGTCCCATGTTGCAGCAATTGATGAAGGTTTTAAAGATGGTGAGGTGCCTTTGATTGATGGTGGGGATGGAGCATTGAATAGGGGTATTGATGATGAATTAGGGGTTGTTGTTGGGAGAGCTTTGAATGGCTCTATTAATGGTGGAATGGCTGTAATTCCAGATTTGGATAGGCCTTTGATTGTGGGAGAAATGGATGGCATGGATGAGATGGGAGGATGGGACATAGGTGAGGCTATGCATCCCTTGAATGTGGGCCACATGGATGATGTGATGGATGGTGGTGATGGGACCATGATGGACATAGATGGGCTGATCTCATGCTTGGATGGGATGGATGGTTCAGATGGTACCTTTGACGGTTTGGATGCTCTGGATGAGGGCCAGGATGTGCGGTATACTTCTTTGGGTGGACTTGATGTGATCATTGATGATGTCCCCCTGATGATGGACGGTGTGGATGCCTCGATGATCCCTTTGATCGGCCAGGATGATGATTGGATTCATGATTTCCTATTGGAGGGGGCCACAGGTCCAGATCTGACCGTTGATTCTTCGATCGGGGCTGCCGGGACCCTTTTTGATGGTTCAGATGTATTCTTTGACGGTCAGATTAGCCAGGATGTCACGATGTGCGGTGTGATCTTCACTGATAGTCCTTTTGATGGGGAGCATTGTCCTTCCCTTGGTCATCGGTCCTTTGCGCACTCTGTTCATGAGGTGGGCGAGTCTTCTCATGCGGCTGAGATTATGACAGTTTCAGACAGCGATGCGACTATATCAGACATAGCCATCACTGAGGGCAGGTCAGAGGCTGTCGAGTCTGCAGAGGTTCCAGCTTTTCCTTCTTCTTCGCCCGTTGACCTTCCGATCCTTGATGAGTCATCGTTGATTTCTGGGCCTTTTGTGCTGGAGGGGGTACCAGTGAGGACTTGTCAGCTGCTTCCTCGTTCTTCCTGCTCGCCACGACTACTTGCTTGGCTTAACAGCTTGTCAGTTTATGAGATTCGAGATTTGGAGTCTTATGGCTTCGGCGGTCTGATCCATATGGCCAGAGTTGATATTGATTGGAGGATGCTTGGAGCTGCCTTGATTGACTGGGTCCCTTCGTTGAACTTGTTCGCGTTCAACGATATGGAGATGGGACCTTCTTTAGAGGAGCTTGCTCGCTTGACAGGCCTACCCTGGGATTATGCTCAATATTTTTCGCCGAAGACGTCGCCGAG
>PVNU02002605.1:0-68359 GCA_003013855.2 Liriodendron chinense
CTAAGTCAGGAAGGAAAGTATAAGCTGATTGATTCCTTTAATTAGAAGCTTAATGAACTATGTTCCTACTCCATATATGATATTAAGTTCTACTGAGTGGTCCAAGCGCTACAACATCGAAGGTAATACTTGATTCATTGAAAAAAAATCTCTATTAGGATCACGAGTCATTGAGATATTTCAGCTCGCAAAAGAAGACGAGTGCTCATTATGCAAAGCGGACATCATTTTTACAATAGTATACTTTCTTTTGCATTATAAAGCTGAAATACATAACAAAGTAGCAGACACTTTGAGTATTAGGGTGCTACTGTTGGGAGACTTGCCATGAAGGTTGTTGGAATCGAGGCATTAAAATAAAAATAATCGAGGACCCCACTTTCAGCAAGGTGCAGAACCAATGTGCATGACACAGGTTCCAGTTCTTGCACTTCCCAAAAAACTTTCTATATGGAAAGCAGTGCTTCAAATGTTGGTATGGTGCAATGCTAAGTCATGAAGGAAAGGTTAAGCCGAATAGCCGATTGCCTTGTTAATGAGAAGCTTAATGGTCTATATATTACTACTCCATGTATGATCTTGAGTTTGACTGAGTGTCCCAGGTGCTACAACATTGAAGGCATTACACGATTCATTGGGAATTTTTCTATACTCAGATCATGAGTCATTGAAATATTTTAAGTCCAAAAAGAAGTTGAGTACTCGCTATGCAACGTGGACATCTTTTTTAGAGTAATGTGCTTTCCCTTTGCATCATGAAGCTAAAATTCAAAACAAATGGCAAACACTTTTGAGTATTAGGGTGTAGCTGGTGGAGACACTTGCCATGGAGGTTGTTGGAATCGAGGCATTAAAAAATATTACATGGAGGACCCCACTTTCAGCAAGTTGCACAACAAATGTGTGGATTGTCAAACTCTAAAGTGTGAATTCATCTTTCATCTTACATGATGAATATTATTCAAGGGTTCACGCATGTGAATCCCCGAAGGATCATTGCGGCGAAAGATCATATCTGAGCTACAAGAAGGGTTTGGAAGACGCTTCAGAAGAGAGAAACAGAAAACATAACCCATTGGCAATGAGAAATACTACTAGTCCAACATGTGTCGTGACATTGAACAGCCCATTGCACAATGTCCTATATGCCGAGTCTCCAAAGGTCATATGCAAAATAGGGACCTTTATATGCCTCTTCTCATTCCAGTCGCATTGTAAGTGGATATTTCAATGGACTTCATGTTACTACCCGGTTGCCCTAAAAGCTCAAGCTGTTAGGGAACGGCAGAACAATGTATATCAGGGAGTTTGCTGACGCCTCCAACACCTCCCCTCACGTGCGGGCTCTATACTGGGCTACACATGTGATGCTCTGGGCTCAGATAACACCAAATGCCCAAAATACCGAAAATTTGCAAACCCCAGGACTTGAACACTAGATGTCCTACTCTGATACCATGTTACTACCCGGTTGCCCTAAAAGCTTAAGCTGTTAGGGAACGGCAGAACAATGTATATCAGGGGGTTTGTTGACGTCTCCAACACTTTATTCTTGGTCTTCTTAGGACTTAGAGAGGAACTTATTCGATATTCTTCGTTGTGGATTGTATCTCAAAACCCAATTCATACCGTGCAACAAGACAATGGATGCCACTCATATCAACAGCATCTTCTTCAAAGGACATTTCAAAGGACATTGTGACACTTCACGAGGTGTTGAAGATTATAACTTCAAATTGGGTTTATGAGACACTTCTAGCAGGCTTCATGGAAATGTCTAAAAACTAAGCTTTAATTCTCCCGCACATTCACCCTCGGAGTGACGGGAGTCACCAAAGGACCTTGTCAACCTTTTGATTATTGTAGGCAACATGTATCTAAGTGGGACTTGTTTTTACCCTAAGCCACACTTGCATACAACAGCTCGGTAAAAATCATACCACGAGAAAATTACCATTCGAGATGAGAGAAGTCCATACTATGTACTTGATCTAGTCCTTCACCAGTACAAGATTAAATGAGTGACTATATTGATGCTTTCATCAAGCACATTTGAGACTTGCAAGCTCAAATAAAGGAAAAAGGAGGGAAAAGAGCAACGTGAAGTATGAAGTATTGCAAAGTTCCAAATGAACACCACCGAGAAAAGATATATAATGGAGGTGTCTTGGCTAGGGTTATCTCCACAAAGAAAGGTTTCTGAAGGAAACTTATAACAAGCTTTGGTCTATGAAGATCATGCCATGCCAAGTCAGGAGAAAGGTGACAACATCTATGAGATTGAGTTGCCAGATGACTTAGATATCTCGCAAATTTCAACATGGCTGACTTGTTCGAGTACCATGGCAAGGTGTGTGTGACATGCAAACCAAATTTATTGCCGATATTGACCAACAACTGCCAAAGAAAAAGAAAGCAGAACAAGTATTGCGTATGAAGACTATCAATACCCAACAAGGTCAATACAAGTAATACATGGTGAAATGTAAGAACAAACTCCATTCTGAATGCACCTAGATCACGGATGATGAATAGAAAAGAGGATCTAAACCTCTACTACTTCTATGGGGCACCTAACTTGCCCTTTGAGTCATTTCTTTCCAACGCGGGGTAAATGATGCAGGCCTAAGGCCCACAATGAGGCCTAACTATGGGCTATTTGTTGCTTTTTTAAACTAAATTTCAGGGTCTACAATTGTTATTTTGGAGGATTCTAGCTGAAGATTTTGCTGATTCTTTGAAGATATTAGGGGTTGATTCTCTTGATTTGCATAAGCTACTGTTAGGCCATTACATTCTGACAAAATCTTTGTAGATTCATTTTTTGTTATTTTAGGTAGAGCCGATTGATATACAATCAATCTAATGGTTGTAGAATCTTATTAAACATTTAATAAGGATTTTTAGGATGGCTCGTTAGGGTCTACAAATAGGGGGGTTCTAGGAGGTAAGAGGCATTACGCTTTTTCCGAAGTTCTATGAAGTTGATATCGTGTTGACATATGCGATCGCATATGCCGTTTTGGGAACATGTATTACATATGCCATAGGGGCATATGCGGTTTTATAACCATAGTGACATATGCCGTTTTATGCCATGGCACATGCATTGGTTTATGCGATTATGTGATCGCATATATGATTATGCCATCACATAACCATAGTGACATGTGCAGTTTTATGCCATGGCATATGCGATGGTTTATGCGATTATGTGATCGCATATAGGATTATGCCATCACTTATGTGATGCAAAAATGTACATTTGGGGGGGGGGTGGGGGGTGGGTCTATGCGATCGCATATACGCATAGGCCCCTTAGGTTGCATAGAATCGCTTATGCTATTTGACAACAATGGTTGTCATTCAAGTACTTGTACATTCTAACTAGTGCGAGACTTTATCAAATACTCTCGTCCAATATCCTTTGTCCATTCTTATGATTTTGGATATTGTAATCTCATTGATTTGATAACTGGATTGCATCAGTTGTTATCCATCAAAATATGGGTGTAGAGAGATTTTTGCTGGTCGGATGGGCATGTCCTTGACGATGGATGGGGACTCTTTTTATAGATAACAAAAATTTCTATTAACAACCCACAGAGCAGGAAAAGAATACAACCAACACAGCACTAACCAGCAGCGAAAAGATCTCCAGATACACTGGCTTTAACATACACAGCGTAGCTTGCCACAAGCCCTTTAATCCGCCTAATGAGATCCTCTACCCCATGTTTTCATTCCGAAAACAACGACCGTTTCTAGCCCCCTAAATAGCCCCCAAAAAAAACCCCATCAAAATCCATTGCCAGTTAGCTTTCTCTAATTACATGAAATTTTCTACCAACTTCAGCATAACCCAATCCACATGAAGCAAACAAAGGAAATGAGCCCATACTTTGAGGCAAAGGAACAATGTAAAAACAAATGATCAATTGACTCCACATTCTCCTCACACATTTGACACATATTGGATAATATCAACACTCTCCTTTGAAGATTATCCAAGGTAAGAATTCTCTTAAGCCCCACAAGCCAAACGAATACCCAAACCCTCGAAGGAGCTCGGTACAAATAGCAATGAAAAGGGTGAGGAGGGAGCAAAAAGCAATTGTCTTCACCTAGACACTTCACAAAAGAACGCACCAAGAATTTTCCAGAAGGGTGACCCAACCAAATCAGAGAATATGAGTCAGAAGGGGAAGGGGAAGCACCCAACAGATGGGCCAACAAATCAGCAAATCACCGAACTCGAACTCTTCGTTCGACATATGCCTCCTACAAGGGGGACTCCAAACCACTATGCCACCAACCATAGAAAAACAGTTCGCCACATAAATGAATCGATCAGGAGCTAGTCTTACGACTCTTGGGAAAAGGTAAGCACAATCTTCTTCTTTTTTTTATGAGTAACGGAATTTTATTAAAGGCCCGCTAGCAACAAGCAGCGAGAAAAGAATAAAAGAAAGGAAAAGGCCCAGCGAAAACAAGAGGAGAACAAACAACAATCAAATAGAGCTTTTGAGAATAGAGGCCCATTCGCTAAGGGAAGCCTTCACAAGCATGATCACAACCTCCATAGACCGGGAGACGTTCTCAAAGCATCGCCCATCCCTCTCGTTCCAAATCCCCCACCAAACAGCCGGAAGCACCATATGCCAAAGAGTTCCTTTTTCGATAATCAGCCCTCCTCCATGCCATGCCCATAGAAGGTTGTTCACGCTGCCAGGCATAACCCAGGATGAGCTGAAAGAAGAAAGGAAGTGATCCCACACTTTGGACGTGAAAGAGGAGAACATAAATAAGTGATCGATTGTCTCTGCATCTTGCTCGCACAAATAACATCCATTAGGGATGACCATAGCTCGCTTTTGTAGATTATTGATCGTCAGAACTTTCTTTCTACCCACCAGCCAAGAGAGCACCACAACCTTGGGAGGGATATCATAATGCCAGAAGTGATAGGCATAGCTAACCCCGTCACCAGAAGAGGTAGATGATCGAATCATCTTGAAATAGGAGCTAACCGTGAATTTCCCCTAAGTTGTAGAAGTTCCAAACCATTTCATCCCTACCACCTGGAGGATAAACATAGCGGATCCTTTGTAAAAGGGATAAAAGCTCTTCAATTTCTGTATCGGTCAAATCTCTTCTACAAGGAGGACACCAACAAATAGAGTTTCTCGAACCCGAGAAGCATTCCAACACCTTAATATCTGTGCAGTAGCAATCCGAGCTAGGTTTGGATAAATTTGAGAAAGGGGAACGTCGCCACACCACCTATCCTCCCAAAATCTGACTCTAGTGCCATCACCTATAGAGAATGAAGTACCTTTACTGAATTCCGCCAAAGATTCCATAATAGACTTCCAAGTGTTAGTCACCCTATAGAGAGAAGACTCCTTAGCTTCCCAACCTCCCGGGGCCAGTCCATACTTAGAAGCAATGATATTTCTCCAAAGCGCATCTTCTTCCATGGCAAATCTCCACAACCATTTCCCTAACAACGCACGATTCATGTTGGAAAGATCTCGCAGCCCAGCCCTGCCTTCTAATATCGGTTTGCAAACCTCTTCCCAACTGAAAAGGTGAAATTTGAAGCCTTCAAAATTGTTGCTCCAAAAAATATCTCTTCTGAGCTTCTCCAACTTGTTTCTAACCGAGCTTGGGCAGGGACATGAAGTAAAGCGGCATGTTGGAAAAAGCCGCTTTGATAAGAGTAAGCCTCCCTCCCCAAGAAAGGTAATGGCTCTTCCACGCCACCAATTTTCTTTCTATCCTCTCTACAAACTTATCCCAAAGATGTAGCAGAGATTTGCCGATGCATAGAGGGAGCCCCAAGTACAAGGAGGGGAAAGATCCCTCCTTGAAACCGATAATCGATGCCAACATCGAAACCTCATCTTGAGATAGATGGATACCCAAAACTTTGCTCTTTCCCATATTCACTTTCAAACCCAAAACCACTTCGAAACAAACGATAATCTTTCAAAGGTTATCCAGCATGAGAGGGTCATATTCACAAAATATTTTGGTATCATTTGCGTAATGAAGATGTGAAATGAGCTTCCCAGACTTGGACACACAAAACCCAAGAATGAGATCATCATCTTGGGCTCTATCTAGCAAACGGCTGAAAGCCTCGGCCACCACACACACACAAAAAAAAAAAAAAAAAAAAAAAAAGCAAGGGAGAAAGCGGATCCCCCTGTTGAAGCTCCTTGGAGGATCTGAAAAACCCTTTGGGCTTCCATTAATCAGGACCGAAAACGCAGCAGATCTAATAGAAATCTAGACCCATCTTTGTCATTTCTCACAGCACCCCATCCTAGCCAATAAATAGTCAATGAAATCCTAGTCCACATGATCATATGCCTTCTCAATATCCATCTTACAAACAATTCCTGTTTTCTTCTCTTTGTATCCGGCATCCACGCATTCGTGAGCTACTAGAGCACAATCTATAATTTGACGGCCAGCAACAAAAGCTCCTTGATTTTCTGAAATGATGTCGTTGATCACCTCACAGAAACGCAACGCCAAGATTTTAGCTATGATCTTATATGGGCTGCCAATGAGACTTATAGGACGGAAGTCTCTAATATTTTCGGCTCCTTCGACTTTAGGGATAAGAGCGAGGAAAGACGCACCATAGGCAGGCTGAAGATGACCCGAGAAGAAAAAGTCTTCAATAAAACTCATCACATCTTGTCTTATGGTATTCCAAAAAACTTTGAAGAAGGCAATAGGAAATCCATTTGGCCCCAGGGCTTTGTCTCCGACTAACTTGTCCACAGCTTCCTTAACTTCTTGCTCAGTAACCTCTCCTTCCAACCAATCAGATTTTACCTCCACCAAACTTTCAAAATGTAATTTGACCAGACAAGGGTGATTCCATGAGTCAACTTTGAGCAAATTCTCGTAGAACTTCACAATAGCCCCCACAAACTTGGGCCTTCTCTTCATATCTTTTACCATCGATAGAGATGGAGGAGATTCTGTTATTTCTCGCTCTAGCCAAGGCCAAGCTATGGAAGAACCGAGTATTTTGATCGCCCTCCTTAAGCCAAACAACCCTAGATTGTTGCCGCCATTCAACCTCTTCTTTTTTTGAACGATGCCATTTAACCTCTTCTTCTTTAAGACGTTTAGCATAATCTGCTCTTAACCCAACCCCCTTCAGAAAATCTTCATCTGAAAGTTGGAAGTCTTCTTCCTCCAGGTCCAACGAATGAAGACTATCTAAGATACCCGTTACCTCTGCCTCTCTTTCCCCGTACACTTCCTTAAGCCGGGTGTTTAGCTTACCCTTGAGATTTTTCAACTTGGAGTGCAAACCGAGAGCAGACCTGTCTTCAGATTTGAAGGAATTCCACCAATTCTCCACTAAGGCGTGGAACCCATCCACTTCTAGCCAAGCCATCTCGAATCGGAAAGGTTTCGACCCCAGCTATCCACTTTTATATCAAGAGAATGGGTCTGTGGTCTAAAGACAGTCCTCGAGAAACTCTTTAGTGGACTAGAGGAAAATCAGATATCCAAAGAGGAGAGACCAACCAAAAATCTATCAAGCCGAGACATCACTAGATTCTTTTGCCCATTCGTCCACATATATTTCTCCCCCGACATAGGGATATCTATTAAATCATACCTTTGGGTCCATTCAGAAAAGGCCCGCATTGTAGTGGTAATTCGACTGTTAGAAGACTTCTCATACGTAAATCGGGCAACATTGAAATCCCCTCCTATGCACCATGGCAGGTTCCACTTGGAAGAGATTGTTGACAGCTCCTCCCAAAACCTGCCACTGATTACAGCTTTGCATGGGTCATAGACTGCTAAGAATAGCCAGAAAAACCCAAAAGAAGAATCTGAAAGGACCACAGAAATTGAGAATTCTCCAATCCAACTGTCAACTTTTTTCTACTTAGAAGAATTCCAGGCCACTAATATTCTGCCAGCTGCTCCCGATGCATCTAAAGTCACAAAATCCTTAGACTTGGATCCCCAAATCTCTTGAAGCAAATTCTTGTCGAAAGAAGATATTTGGCCTCCTAAAGCGTAATAATATGAGCTTTAGTCTTTCTGCAGATCTCTTTAACTTGAATCATTTTATCCTTAAAACCCAATCCCCGGACATTCTAACTCAAAATATTCATCTTGAAACAGATCTCCTTCTACCCCTCACAGTGCCCCCACTACGATTGCCAGAAATGAAGTTTGCTGATGTTTCTAGACGCAGAAGCTCTCGTTGCCCTTTATGCAATCGCCAAAAAGATCTTCTTGTGGCCTCTCTACCCCATTGTTCGACAAATTGGATTAAAGCAACCACGTCTTCATCCCTGGCTTGGAAAGGCATCCCTAACTTCCTTCCCACTTTGTCGATAACATCTCCGGTCCAGTCCATTTGAGCTTCGATATATCCTCATGAGCTTCTGGTTAGGTTGCCTCTCCGCTGAAATAATTATCGAATCTTTCAGTTGTGATCTAAAGCAGGGTAACATCTAGAGCTTCTAAGAACACTTCTCCTAAAGCTGTAGGACTCCTTGCCCCTTCCTAGTGGTTTTCGGGCACTTCCATCTCCATATTCTCGAGAAGCAGACATCCTGGAAGCATCGCAGTTTCTTTCTGCTAGTCCTCAGCCTCACTATTGAGAATATCTTCCATGTGAGCAAAGCCATAGATGGAAACACCTCTTCGAGCCTTGAGGACTCGCCACTAGACCCTCTGGGGGCTACTGTCGTTGGCCCGAAGAAGAATCGCCCTCGGCCCACCTCTGCAATACGACATAATCACCTGCGTTCCAAGAATGGGATTTGCATTACATGACCTAGCCTCCAACGGCTCTTCAAGGAGAGGAAGCTCTTTGATTGATTCTGGTTCGGCCCATGGCGTCGGTGGACATGTGTCAACGTTAGAATGGGACTCGATGCTTTGAGTGCCACTTGTAGCTTGCTTTTGAGGCCTAGACAAGGCTTGTAACCAAGGTTGCAACCATGCCTCGTCCTTCTCCCGCAACTGTCCTTGAGGCGTAGGCTCGAGAACTCCTTTTTGCTCTCGAACCTCATGCGGACCCTGCACGTACATCGTTTCCTGGGGCAGAAATTGCCTATCCACCTGAGCGACAAACCCCTCCTCAATCTGACCCAACTTAAGCGTCCGAACCTATGTCTGATCCTGAGGCTCCTCCCGGACAATCTGCTCCTATTTGACACGTGACTCTGAAAGCGCAGGCTCCGGATCACGAGCGGTAGTGGTCAGCTCGTGCGAGTCTTCTCTCGTGGCCACATTGCCAATAGGGCACGAGCACGGGCCCGTATCTACTCCTGTAGAATACCCTAACACTAACCCTCCTCCCTGACATACCATTTGTCCACCATCTAAGGGAGAATCTCCTCCATACAACGCATATGCCATATGTAAGGAGCTTTGCTGGAGCATGGGACTAGGGTAGCAGCATCCTCGACGCGCCGATTCAGAGCGACCAACGGAGCAACCACCTTTCTAGCACTCCACTCCTCGCACCATCTAGGCAGGCCCCATGTTTCTTCTCTCTGGCGAATTGCTCCCACTTGAAACAATTTCTTCTCAGGCACCGACGATGCATTTTTCTTTCCGATGCATAACCTTGCCACGCTAACGTCTTCCCCTCTTTCTGATCTTCCGTCTATAGCCAAAACAACTCCAATGCAACTCACAGCGATCAGAAGCACCTCCCTATTCCACAGTTCCAATGGAATTCCCCAACGAAGATACCACCCGTCTTCCGAACGAAATACGGAAGCATTTTCCCATCTTTTAATGGAGCGAATTGGGCCATCTTTAAACAGAGAACCCACCATGATCATTTCATCAACCTTGCTTTCTTCGTTCAGAGCAATCCACAACTCATTCGATTTAATGGTCCTAATGCCATATTCCCCTTCCTCCAGCTTACAACAGGTTGTAAGCCACACCCTTACCTGGGAAAGATGGGAGCCCTCTTTCGTTACTGCCACAACCGAGTTCCGCAAGGAAACCCATGTTGTTTCCACCAGATTCGGGTCTACGTGAACTATCGAACCACAGTCAGCAACCTCTCTCCATGCCCGCACTATCTGTTGATGTTTCCCCTGTATCGTCTCTGCCTGCTCTGTTTCCTCCCTTCGCTTCGAATGCTGCTGCCCTACCTCTGTGACGACTTCCTTGAAAGATTGTTTCGCAGCTTCCGATATCAATGTCGCTTGATTAGAAGATGATTTAGGAGGTGGGCGATTTCCACCCGATTCCCCTTTTCTTCTCCTTGTGGGGCTCATATCCTTAGCCTTTTCCTCCCTATTGACTATTTCAAGACCAAATCTAGCCCTCGAAACTGTCAATTCCTTTCCCCCAAATCGTTCCCCATCTAGCAAATCCACCACCTTCTACAACTCCATTTTCGTTCTCATCCGCACAAATGCGAACCCCCGCATCTTCTCGGTTCCTCGCCGCCAAGGTATTACTACTTCCATAACATCTCCAGCTCAAGCGAACACCCTGGAGAAATTTACAAGTAGCCAGCCTTCAGGAAAGTCGTAGACAGAGGGTGGGAGTTTCGACAGAGATCCACTCTTCGTCTTACACTGTTGATTACTGGTAACCCTTCGATTTGATGCAGTGACCCATTCTCCATCTTCCCTATCTTCCCCTACAATCTCTTTTCCTTTGTCTATCCCGTGGGCAGAATCTGATGTCTCTGCTCCGTCTTTAGATGCTCCTTCCGATCCTATGCTAACGCAATGCTCTTTCACTTTCTTTACCGCCCAACTTCACCTTCGTTTGTTTTCTTTCGGTCTCCATTTCTAATAGTCGAAAAATCGACGCTTTTGCTTACCGACGCCCATCGCTCAAGATTAACCCAAAAACATCTATCAACCCAAAAACGAATGTGATTGACCATCACCCAAAGAAAACGCAATTCTCCATCTAATAAGAAGCTCTGTTGTCACAATCGCTTTCCACACATGAGAAGCTCTATAAAGCGAAGTTCTCTTTATAAACCAACCACCCTCCTGGACCCCGTATTTACTAGCAATGATTTCTCTCCATAATCTCCTCTCTTCTGACCCAAATCGCCAAATCCATTTGCCAAGGAGAGCCATATTCATATATCCCAAACCTCTAATCCCTGCCCCTTTCTTGGATCGAATTACACACTTCGAACCACTTTAAAAGGTGAATTTTCTACCATTTGATGCACCTTTCCAAAAGTAATCCCTCTTCATCTTATCCAACCTATCCAAAACCTCCTTGGGACATTTAAACAAAGACGTAAAATGAACCAGCATATTAGAAAAAGCTATTTTGATTAGGGTAAGGCGACCACCCATAAAAAGATACCGACATTTCCAAGAAGCAAGTTTTCTTTCTATTCTTTCAAGAACCCAATCCCAAAGGTGCTTTGTCGGCTTCCCAATGCACAAGGGGAGCCCTAAATAAGTCGCCAGGAAAGACCTTGGTCTGCATCCAAAGATACTCGCCAAGCAATGAAGGTTGCCATCGCAAAAATTTATCCCCAACAACTCAGATTTGGCCACATTAATCTTTAAACCTGACACAGCTTCAAAACAACAATTAATATCCGAAGGTTATTCAACGAGGTCTCCTCCGCATCACAAAAAAGTGTATCATTGGCATATTGAAGATGAGTGATCTAACAACCATTCACCGATGTCTCGAACCCACTGAAAAGCCCATTTTCCTCCCCCTTTCGAAGCATCCTACTAAAATATTTCCCAATAACAACGAACAAATACGGGGATGAAGAATCCCCCTATCTAAGTCCTCTAGACGCCTTGAAGAAGCCTTTTGGTGACCTGTTAACCAGAACAGAAAATGACGCGAATTGAACACAAGCTTTCATTCATCATTTCCACTTGGGGCCGCAACCCAATCTCCCAAGCATGTAGTCTAGGAAATTCCAATCAACGTGATCGTACGCCTTTTCCACATCCAACTGGCACACTATGCCGCCTTTCTTCTCCTTGAATCTTGAATCAATACATTCATGGGCTATGAGCGCACCATTCAGAATCTGTCTTTCCGCTACAAAAGCACCCTGAGAGTCTGAAATGACCTTAGCAAGAACACATTTAAAACAAAGAGCAAGAATCTTGACCAAAAGTTTATAGGGACCACTTATAAGACTTATCAGCCTAAAATCTTTGAGCTAAACTGCCCCTTCAACTTTTGGAATGAGAGCAATAAACGTAGTCACGTGCTCTCTACATAGGGGACCGTGACGAAAGAATTCCGCTAAGAAGTCCATAACATCCTTTTTTATTATATGCCAAGACTTCTGATAAAATAACTTAGGGAAACCGTCAAGGCCCAGCGCTTTGTCTTCAAACATAGAACCCAAAGCCACACGAACATCTTCCTCTAAGAAAGGCGCTTCTAAGAGAGAAACATCGGCACCGGATAGCTACAAGAAATCAATATTTTCCAATCTCGGCCACTTCCAGATCTCCCTCGAGAGAAGGCTGAAATAAAACTAAACGATAGCGTCACAAATCTTACTCTTGTCCGAAATTCTCAACCCATTAACTATTAGAAAACAAATTCTGTTAGTCTGAGCCTGGGCGCTGGCGATACTATAAAATAAAAAATAATATAAAATTAAAATGGGTGTTTTTATCCCCCCTCTCTTAACCATAAGGCCATCGATCTTTGCTGCCACTCGACTTCCTCTTCTTTGGAGCGCTGAGCATATTTCAAAGACAACTCTTCTCTTTTGTTTCTGGCTTCTAGCGAGAGACCATTGCTTTCCTCTAGAAGATCAAGTTCAATGATCTTTTCAGCCATAGAATCGAATTCCACCTCCCTAGCACCCAAAACCTCTTTCTTCTAAGAGAATTATATCTTTGAGTAGTTTAAGTTTCCTACTCAAACGAAAGCCAGGGAACCCATCCACAGAAAATGAAGACCACCACTCCGCAATTAGATCTTCAAACCCATCAATTTGTAGCCACGCAATATCAAACCTTTAAGGTTTGGGGCCCCAATTATCTTCAGGAACTTCGAGAACAATTGGGCAATGGTTCGATGCATTCCTTAGCAGACCCAGTTGACTAGCTAAAGTCGATCCACCCAGTCTGAAGAAATTAGGAATCTGTTCAACCTAGACATTATCGCTTCTGATTGCCCATTAAACCACGTATATTTGGCTCCCTCCAAGGACAAATCGATCAGCTCGTGCCGAGCCACTCAATTAGAAAATTTCTTCATACTTGAAGTCACTCTGCCACCCCTAGACTTCTCAAAGGAAAATCTAACCACATTAAAATCTCCCCCAATGCACCACACTTCTACCCACCTCTGACGAACACTATCAAGTTTTACCTAAAATTGGCCCCGAACACTGTAAAACCACGGACCATACACTACTGAAAAAATCCACTGGAAATCATTCGACACATCCCTCAGCAAAACAGATAAGGAAAAAGAACCAGCAAATAATCCACTTTCTTCCACTTCACAGTGGACAGGGACTGTTCCAATCTCTTGAGTGTCCTTGATTATGCTCCCCTTCAATAACCTATAAGACTAAGGATGCGCTGCGCTTCTATGGATATTAGCTAACATCAGATTCCTTGAGAGAATAATTATAGTGCCAACTCACTTGCAAAGGAATGAGTCCACGGATCTTCTCCTTGTATAGGAGATTCATATCCATTGCCGTGATGGATCTACGTTTCAATTTGCCATGCAGGTTATTATAATAAAATCTTTTATTATAGATCAAGATAAAACGAGTTTGCATATGTTCCATGTCTTGAGTTTGTACATGTGTGGCTCATTGTTCAATTATACAAACCATCAATATGATGCCCTCACAGTGGAAGGCGGGCCCACACACCAAAATCCCCATATTCAAAGATCCTAGTTGTTTAATTGTGAACCATATATGTATTTCCTTTTCTCTTATTGATTTTTTTCCGTTTTCTAAAGCACCTATTTGTCAGGAAGTTATTGAATGATTAGGATTTTTCCATCCAGGTGAACTTTGGTGCACAGAATGTTGAGCTCTGAATTGTGCATATTCTAACCCCAATTCATCACACATTATGCATAGTTTTCATGATTAAAGACTAATCCAATATATGTTTTTGTATTTGTAGGAATGCGAGAGAAAGTCTACCTATATGATGTTAAAAGATGCAATTTACATGCCTTGAAGATCAATAGAGGAAAGGACAAGAGGTGGAAGAAAGATGCAATGGAGATGGCGGAAGAAACGCTTAAAAAATCACATTTTGCAGCCTGACCGGCCGGCTGGCCACAGCCACTGGCCGGCCAAACCCTCCAGAAACAGCATTTTTGCTGGACAATTTTTATGAAGACCGACCCATTGAACAGCCGGCCGGTTGGCAAGTCAACCTGTGCTTTCCAATGTCCAAAGAAGTGGGGTAATTGCTGACCAACCTCCAGCCGGCCGGCCAGCGTCCCGACTGCGTAAGCACTCTCCATCATCTCGAAGATTCCAAGTCGGTGACAGATTTTTGCTATAAAAAGACACCTTTACGTTATTCCTAAGGATCATAGAAGGCTTGTGAAGTCCAGGAAGGTGGAGAGGAGCATCGTGGAGCAATTGCAATTCCTCCAACTAGGGTTTTTATAATTTTCTTATGCTTTCAAGTAGTTTTTCTTTTGATTCTAGTTGTAGTATGACAATGCTCGGCTAGAACCTCTTAGCTAAGGCTAAGAGGTGAAGCTTGTAGCTAGTTTCAATGGTTAATTCGTTTGATTCAAGTACCTTTACTTAAAGTTTGGATTTTTAATGTTCTACTTTGAATAAAGTTGGTATTTTTAGAAGTTTTATGAGAGTTCATGTACTTCGGACATGAGTTCCTTGCAAATCTCTGAGATTGCCATGTTTAGATTGATTAGATTCAAATTGTAGTAACCATAGAGCATGCCATAGTCTCTTGGCATGGCTGTTACTCCGAAGGCTACACTTTTGAATTCTATGTGCTCAATTAGAACTAGAATTTGATTTCCTGACTTAAGTGGGATTATGTGTCATTGAATGCCTTATCTTCCAACTAGATGAGAGATAGAACTTCGAATTTAGTTGTGTTGTGGATCCTTGAAGCCTTAGTTTTCTTTCTCACATTCTCATATTTTCTCCTTTAAAGTTGTTGTTTTAGTTTAATTCTTATAATTGAATTCATAAACTGTTTTAATTGAAGTTGCTGGAATATTTGGGGTTGTTTAACCTAATTCCCTGTGGATCGACATCGGTCTTACCGAGTTATTACTACATCGCAAGCCTTGCACTTAAGGCGAGTGAATAAGTTTTTGGCGCCGTTGCCGGGGAATCAAGGACAAACGATTCTAAATTGTTTTAGTAACTATAGAATTAGAAGTAGTTAGGTTTTACTGTTTTCCTAGGGCTAGTTTTTTATTTCTAGAATTAACAACTTTGTTTTGTTTTGCAAGAATTACTTCTAGTTCAAGCTAATCGGGTGACATCTTTCTAACTTAAAACTTTTTCAGTTTTACAGATTTTTAGTTCTTTACAGATTTTTGTTTTAGGATCTAGGATTTAGGTTTAAATTTAAGTCAGATTTTTTGTGTGGTTTATGTCCCGTTGGGAACGTGACCACGTAAACCGTCTCCAAACCGAAGGTGGTTTAGTTGGACCACTATCCGTCCATAGACGAGTTAGAAAATACATTGAACTTTGTGAAAGTTCTGGGAATATGGATCAAACCCCGTCAAGGAATACTCCCCCTCCTACTCCAACTACAAACACAAATCCAGAGGGAGTAAGAGAGAATGAGGCGCACGATGCTCCTCCAATGAGAGCTCTACGTGATTACTTACAACCGGCCCGTGCTACCACTCCTTCGTGCATATTTTTTCCCAAACAATGCCAGAACAATTGATATTAAACCGGGGTTAATTCAACTTTTACCTAAGTTCCATCAGCTAGATTCCGAGAGCTCATATCTACATCTTAAAGAGTTTGACGAGGTGGTTGCTACTTTGCAATACAACAATGTATCAGAAGATATAGTAAAATTAAAGCTATTCCCTTTCTCTTTGAAGGAAAGAGCCAAAACATGGCTTCACTCTCTTAAACCAAGGTCGATTGGGGCATGGACTGAGATGACACGAGAGTTTTTGAAAAAATTCTTCCCAGCTTATAAAACAAACACCATTCGACGAGCTATTATGAATTTTTCAGTTAAAGAGAGTGAAACACTCTTTCAAAGTTGAGAGAGATACAAGGACCTCCTACTTGCTTGTCCACATCATGGCTACAAAATATGGCGAATCATAAGCTGCTTCTATGAAGGATTGAACTCAAACGTGCACCAATTCATAGAAACGATGTCTAACGGCGAGTTCATGAGCAAAGATCCCGAGGATGCATGGAGTTACTTAAATATGTTGGCTGAGAATGCCCAATCGTGGGATACCTCAAAGAAGTCTAGTAACCTCAAGCCTCCTCAACAAAAGGAGAAGGAAGGTATCTACATCCTTAAGGAAGAGGATGATGTTAATGCAAAGATAGCTAGCCTCACAAGGAAGATAGAGGCCATGGAACTCAGTAAGAGTGGAACTTCCAGGTCCACTGAAGCTATTGAAAACATGTGTGGAATTTGTGCCGCTAATGTGCACTCTACACAAGATTGTCCTACAATCCCTGCGTTCCAATAGGTGTTACAAGAGCAAGCAAACGCCACATATTGACCGGTAGGTAACACGTACAACTCTACTAGGAAGAATCATCCAAATTTCAATTGGAGGAACGGTCCCACGGCCAATCCTACCAATTCTCAAGGAGGGCCAACCATACAAAACATGGCCCCACCACAATTCTCAATGGAGGATACCTTAAAGGCGTTTATGCAAGGGCAAACGCAAATAAATCAAACAAATCAGCAAATGTTCCAAGAGCTTAAGGTGTCGGTTGATGATATTAAGGGACACTCGAATGCTAGAGAAGGGACCTTTCCGGCCCAACCTCAGCCAAATCCCAAACAAGCACATGAAATAAGCAACCCTAACCTCCCTAACCCACATGTGGAGCAAGCAAAATCCATCACCACTCTTAGAAGTGGAAAACAAGTGAATAAATCTATTCCAGTGAAGGCCGACAAGCCTAATGATCCGGTAATTTCTAAGAATGAGGATGGATTTAGCTCAACCCCACAAGAAACGAAACGCATTCATAGGCCCATAGCACCATTCCCTTCAAGATTAATTGCTCCAAAACCTCTCCCGAACTCTCATGACATTCTAGAGGTTTTCAAACAAATCAAGATCAACATTCATCTACTTGATGTCGTTAAACAAATCCCCTCTTATGCCAAGTTTCTAAAGGACCAATGCACAACCAAACGCAATTATAATGTGCAGCAAAAAGCCTTTTTAAATGAGCAAGTGACTGTCATTCTCACCCAAAAATACCCCCCAAAATACAAGGATCCCGGTAGTCCCACAATCTCATGTATCATTGGTGACTATCGGATTAAGCGTGCATTGCTAGACTTAGGAGCAAGCGTAAATTTGATCCCTTACTTGGTATATGAGTAATTGGGTCTTGGTGAATTAAAACCCACCAACACCATGTTACAACTCGTTGATAGATCCATTTGTGTGCCGAGAGGGGTAGTTGAGGATGTATTGGTCCAAGTCAACAAATTCTACTATCCAGTGGATTTTATCGTCTTGGACACGCAACCGGTTATGGATCCTAGCACTCAAATACCGGTGATTCTAGGCCGCCCGTTCTTGGCTACATCAAACGCAATTATAAATTGCCGGAATGGGGCAATGCAATTGTCCTTTGGAAACATGACATTGGAGGTGAATGTGTTCCACTTGGGCAAAAGGCATAGGGATAATGATGATGTCAATGAGGTTGACATGATTGAATCCATCGTGGAAGAGGAGCTCGCCTTAAAATAGAATTTTGATCATCTAGATGTTGTTTGCTTCGATCCTTTTGAGGATTGGGATGATGATGATGACCCTCATGAGATAAACATGATAAAATCTATGGAAGATGTGGAGTTTTTGCAACCTGGTCAACCTGAAAGTTTGGAGACATGTGTGGCACAATCCAATGATGAAACCTATTTGATTAGTAATGAGGCCTTGGAAGTGCCAATTTCTGAAAGTTTACTTGACAAGACACCAATTTTTTATTTAAACACATTTGTTATGCAAAACTTGGAAGAATTGGTGCTTGAATTGCCTACGAAGAGGCCAAAATCTGAAAGTGTAGAAGTTGAGGACCTGCTCCAACCTACACAAAAGTATGAAAATGAGGAAAACATAAAAAGTATAAATCTGAAAATTTCCTCCCCTGAGGTCTCCTACACTCTAGAGGAGTATTTGGCTTACTTTGAAGATTGGGTTGATCCCATGATTCAGGACATAGTGCACGCCTTAAGGGAGACCCCTCCGATGCCTAAAAAGCCTCCTTTCACGGAGTGCCAAACTGAAATATCAATTATGTAAGCACCGATGAAATTAGATTATGTAGAGACCATCCCAATTTGTGAAGATGAAGCGATTGAAGTCTCCACATCTCTTTGGTTTGTTTAAACCGAAGAACACCACTTCTGGGATAACCCATACTTAACAAATTTTTGCCTAGACAAGATGAAAAGGAGATCCACATTCACTGATTTCCAACCAATGCAATTCTCCTTTCCTAGTACATGTGACAATGTTATTGAGAAACCTGCTGAAATTTTTCTGCAGGATTTTCAATGGGTTAGAATGATTGATGTCACCAATGTATTTTCCAAAGCACGATAGTGGATAGTTCTACTGAAAAATTTGTTACACCACTTGATGATCCTGCTCAACTTTGTTCTTTTGGATGTTATAATGATTATTGATCCCCTAGTCTGATGGAGATTCTATTCCTAAAAGGATAGTTTAGGTTTTGTTTATTGCTTTAAGTAGGATTAGGTCTAGTTTGTTTCTTATTTTAGCTTATTTCTTTAGTAGATCTAGTTGTTTGAGGTAGATTTCCATGATCGACTCTCTCAGGTACTCTCGTTCTCACCCTTTTTTATTTTTATCATTGCTCTCATATTATTACTCATTGCATATCTTTTTACATTGAGGACAATGCAAGATTTGGTTGGGGGTGAGATTCGTAGATGAATCTAGTACTTTGTGACATTTCGAGCAATGTTTGTCAACAATTTTTTCTATTTTTCTGAAAATTTAAAACTCTTTTGGAAAATTTTGTTTCTATGCATTCGGGATGGTACGAGTATAAGAAAAGGAGATATGAAGTGAGTGATGTTGAAAGTCTTGAACTACCTCTAATATAATGGTTTTCAATGTGAATTCTCATATTTATATGATCAATAGAAAATTTGAACACTTTTGCACCTAGTTCATGTTACACGATTCTCATGGTTTGAAGGAATTACGTAGATTTGTAGATTGGTTAGACTAAAGATCTAAGGTGTTAAGGAACCAAGCCGGAAAACTTTGTCCATCCTTGTTCATGTGAAAGAAGAGAAAAGAACGAAAGATGTGGATTTTTAAAAATCCTATCTAATGTATATGAAAAAGAGAAAGAAAGCGTGGTTGTCATTGAACATATGTTGAAAAATTCCGAAAATGGTAACCTATTACCAACAAGGGGATGGTCTACCCGTAACCAAAGCTGGAAATGGGAAGTAGTGTAAAAGCCGTCGAAGGAACGGTAAGGCAAATTCTTGTCATAGGCATTTGCTTGAGTTATACACCTTTAAATCTTTAGTTTGACTTATCTATGAATAAGGTAATCCTGGAAACTCATGAGATGAATATTCACTATGCACACTAGGGTAAACTTGTTCAGATTCTTCTATTTATCAATCAATCAGTGGGGATTCTATGTGAACACTTGTTATGTTTAAGGGGTTTAAGATTTCAACTTCTATCACCTAGTTTTTCTGAATTTTGCACTTGCATGTCTTGGAGTTTATAGAAACATAGTTTCTAAAAGAGAGTTAGGTTTTGGAAAGTTGGATTTGTTTCACGCATGTTTTGCTCGAGACCAGCAAAATGCTGGTTGGGGAGTGTGTTGAGCTCTGAATTATGTGTATTCTAACCCCAATTCATCACACATTATTCGTGGTTTTCATGATTAAAGACTAATCCAATACATGTTTTTGTGTTTATAGGAATGCGAGAGAGTCTACCTATATGATGTTAAAAGATGTACTTTACATGCCTTGAAGATCAATGGAGGAAAGGACAACAGGTGGAAGAAAGATGCAATGGAGATGGAGGAAGAAAAGCTTTCAAAATCACATTTTGCAGCCTGACCGGCCGGCCAGCCAAACCCTCCAGAAACAACATTTTTTATGGACAATTTTTATGAAGGCCGACCCATTGACCGACCAGCCGGATGGACTGGCCGGCCGGTTGGTAGGTCGGCCTGTGATTTCCAACGTCCAGAGAAGTGGGGTAATTGCTGACCAACCTCCGGCTGGCCAGCCAGTGGGGTCCGGTCGGCTGGCCAGCGTCCCAACTGCGTAAGGACTCTCCATCATCTCGAAGATTCCAAGTCGGTGATGGATTTTTGCTATAAAAGGACACCTCTACGTTGTTCCTAAGGATCATAGAAGGCTTGTGAAGTCCAGGGAGGTGGAGAAGAGCATCGTAGAGCAATTGCAACTCCTCCAACTACGGTTTTTATAGTTTTCTAATGCTTTCAAGTAGTTTTTCTTTTGATTCTAGTTGTAGTATGACAATGCTCGACTAGAACCTCTTAGCTAAGGCTGAGAGGTGAAGCTTGTAGCTAGTTTCAATGGTTAATTCGTTTAATTCAAGTACATTTACTTAAAGTTTAGATTTATAATGTTTTAGTTTAAACAAAGTTGGTATTTTTAGAAGTTCTATGAGAGTTCGTATATTTCGGACATGAGTTCCTTGGAAATCTCTGATTTGGATTTGATTAGATTTGAATGGTAGTAACCCTAGCGCATGCCATAGTCTCTTGGCATGGCTGTTACTCCGAAGGCTAAATTTTTGAATTCTATGTGCTCAATTAGAACTAGAATTTGATTTCCTGACTTAAGTGAGATTGCGTGTGATTGAATGCCTTATCTTCCAACTAGATGAGAGATATAACTTCGAATTTAGTTGTGTTTTATGCTTGGATGAATGAATTACATTGGACTACTATAAGTGGATCCTTAAAGCCTTAGTTTTCTTTCTCATATTCTCAGATTTTTTTCCTTTAAAGTTGTCGTTTTAGTTTAATTCTTATAATTGAATTCATAAACTGTTTTAATTGAAGTTGCTGGAATATTTGGGACTGTTTAACCTAATTTCTTGTGGATCGACGGTAGTCTTACCGAGTTATTACTACATCGCAAGCCTTGCACTTGAGCCGAACGAACACAGAACACTCACAGTGCGGCACAACCTACCAATGGTTAGGACAATTGAACCATGGCACCCACTTCCAAAAACTGAAAGCCCGAAAGAGATACATGGATATCTGAAACATGGGTCCAGCTTCTCTTCCATTAAAAAAAAATAGTAAAAAACAATGTCTACAAAGCATTATCAAATGCAGTACATCCAAAAACATAAGAGAATATCTTCATAAACAAATGCATTCAATCATCATCATCATCCATCGTAGCCATAAAATATACATAAACAAGGCAAAATGCAGAAGTACATACATCAGAACCAGGGGTCCGCACAGGCCGGTGGCGCCCAGGCCGCAACATCTTGGCGATCTGGGAAGCCGCAGTCCGCCTCTTGGTCTTGTTCTTCTTCCGAATCGTCGGATTGTAATAAAGGTACGGCCGTCCGAATACGGATGGCCGCCGCCGCAGCCTATCACTCGTCCGCACGGGCCTGTTCCCAGGCCCGTCCCCTCCTGATCGTTTCGAATCCATGGTAATAATTACAAAAGGAGCCCCACCTTCTCCATCAAAATCATCACATCCGGAACAACAAAAATCAATACATATCCAATAAAACGCAATCTTTGCAGTTTTCACATAAAAAATCAATAGAAATCCAATGAAAACGAAATCTCTGCATTTTTCAAATAAAGGTTTCGGGAAATGGCGAGAGATGTCGCTTTTCAGATAGAACGATGGAGGAAACACAGATTTTTTTTAAAATTTTTTGAGATTTATTGGAAGTCTGATGAGCTTATTCTAGGGCTTTTGATGATTGGATGGATTTTAAATTTTCCAGACAGACAGACAGACAGACAGAGAGAACCAGAGAGGGAGGGAGGGACAGAGAGAGAGAGAGAGACCAACCTTAGATAGACATTTGAGACGTGAAATCTTTTGTCTTGAAAGCTCTGAGGAGAGAGAGAGAGAGAGAGAGAGAGAGAGAGAGCTTTTTCCTTGCGTGAGTATGGGGAGCTGAGAGGAAGAGAGGAACGAAAACAAAGAGGAAGAGGGCGTGAACAAGGGATTCTTTTGTTTGGGGAGGAAATGCTAGAGCGATTCGCGCGATAAGAAATCGGTATAGTGAATATCGCCACACGTGCTAACTTGGCACACGAGTAAGAGATCCGGTCCATGTGGAGCTCAAGTTGATTATTCCTTGTTCTTATTTTTTCTCATGGGTCACCTATCATGTAGAAGATCCTCACTTAAAGGTTGCATTCTACACTATCGTTGGAGATTTCTTTTCAAATGTCCACTTTTCTCGTTCGATTGTGGCCCACCTGAGAATTGTATCAATTTGATTTATTGCAAAATTAATTTTCACCGTCGGAATCAACTAATTATCGGAACGGATCTTGTATATCTCATCTGTGTTGACAGATATTTAGCAATTCACCTCTTCAATCTCTCTACACGCCAATCTCTTTACCGTTCCGACTCTTTGGGGGTAGAGAATAGAGAAACTCAAAGCAGAGAGTTGAGAATCGATAAATGATAGTTCTGGCTTGAGGGACGTGAATTTCCTCTAATCCGTGATCACCTAACCCCAAGCTCTGTGGGGCCCACAAAAATATCCGTGTGAAATCGGACCCGTCCATCTGTTTCTCCAGCTCGTGTTAGGATGTGTGTCCAAAAATAAGACAGATCCAAAACTCAAGTGGGCCACACCACAGGAAATAATCAGGACAAACGCAAACCATTGAATCTTTCCTGGGGCCCACCGTTAAATCTATATGCTATCCAATCCGTAGAAAGCGATTCTCACGATGATGGATGGAAAACACAAATAACTTTCAACGGTGAGTATTCAATACTTGCTAATTCTGATGGTGTGGCCCACTTGAGTTTTAATCCGCCTCTTTTTTTTAGCTTTTGTCCTGACACGATGAGCTGATGCCACGTGTTTACGACTGTATATAATACAGACATCAGGTGGCCCCACATCAACGTATATTACACGGGAGCGAATTAGCTGTTACCCTGCTAACAGCTTAGTGGGTGTTGCCTTAACCGTGTGGGGCTACCTTGATGTATTTTTTGTATATCCACACCGTCTATATGTTTTTTCATCTTATTTTAGGATGGGATCCAAACCATAAGAACATCGAAATTTCAGGTGGATCATACCAATAGAAACAGTGATGAATAACCATTAAAAACTTTTTTTCTGATCCACGAAAGTTTTGGATCAATCTGATATTTCTAATTTTTCTTCGGCCAGATATTTTTTACATTATCAACAGGTTGGATTGAAAATAAACATTAATAAAACATTATGATGGGCCCTTTGGAATTTTTAATGGTGAGACACTCAATCACCACTGTTTCCTGTGGTGTGGTCCACCTGAGATTTTGGATCTGCATATATTTTAGGACCACATACTAAAATGATCTGAAGAAACGGATGGACGGCGTGGATATACATAAAATCATTAATGTAGGCCCATGGTAGGGGTAAAACCCACTAAGTTGTTACCCGGGTAACACTTAATTCGCTCCCATATTACATGGGCTCCCCCTGGCAACGGGTCGGGAAGTTGGCGTCTAGAACGGGGCTGGAGACATACGTGGCATGTAATAAAACTTTTCAAATTATGTTCCCAGCTTAGCTTACAAGTGGATAGCCTACTGCACCTGGCAGGGGCTCTGTGGGCCCACCGTGATGTATGGGTTTTGCCCACGCCGTCCATTTTTTTTCATATCAATTTAGACTATGGGTCTAATTTACATGTCCAATGCCCAAATAGACCGCAACGCAGGATAATGAAACTCATAGACTCATCGTCTAAACCTTCTTAGGAGCCACTGTAATGTTTATTTGCCATCCAGCCTGTTCGTCAGGTCATATAGACCGTGATGAAGTCAAACACCTATATAAGACTTGATCTAAAACTTAGGCTGCTCACAAGAAGTTTTTAATGGTGGGAGTTTAATCCCCACTATATGGTCCACTTTAGCCTTGGATCTGCCTTATTTTTGGGTTCATATCCTAAGATCGTTTAGAAGAATGGATGAAATGATAGATAAAACCCATACATCATGGTGGGACCCATAGAGCCCTGCTCAAATGGAGTATTGTCCAGAGCAGGCAATCTGTGCTTGAATTTATCATAAACCGCATTTATCAGATTTATTAGATTACCTAATTGTGGTATGTGTGGACATTTATTATACTGTTATAAATGAGAATTATCAAATGGTCCTACATCAACAAAAATGTTTTTTTTAAACCATATGTTGTTGTAACTTTGCGCCTGTTTATTTCACCAATTATCCCACTAATGTAAATGAAATTTGTCATCACTACTCACTAAATTAAACAAGAGTCATTGATCAAATGCAGGTATATTCAGGAAATGAGTAAAGCAATTTGATGATTATATTTTTTTCAGGGTATTATTGGGAAAATCTCAAATTCAAATAACGACATCAATGTATATTTACGATGATTCGACATTAAAATAATGTAAAAATATAATCATTACAAACTTTTCATAGATAAAACAAACTCAAAAGGTCAAATGCAAGTGCTACCCGGACAAACAATTTATAATCATTGCACATTTTCTATTTACATGATTGTGATAATTGGTGAAACAAATAAACCCTTAGGGCTTGTTTGATTTTCCATTTCTCTGGTAAATTTATTGTAAATAAATAATGATTGTTTCCTTGGGTAATTCCTACGTTGTTCCCCATGTATGATTTGACTGCCTACTTTTTTATTGCTAAAATCAAGGAGAATGCGAAACATAGGTGAGGCCCATCGTGATATATGTGGCATATCCACACCATCCATCTATTTTGCCAAATGAACTTAAGGCATGGACCGAAAAAATCAGGCAAATCCAATGCTTAGGTGGACCACACCTCAAGAAAAAGGAAATCCAACACCTCTCATTAAAAACTTCTTAAGGCTACTGTTTTCTTTGGTGTGAGCCACTTGAGTGTTGGATCTTCCTCATTTTTTTTATCATGTCTCAAAATATTTAAGTAAAACTAGTGGACAGAACAAATATATCATATATATCATGGTGGGGCCCATAATTTTAAACTACTTCTTTTAGATTAGATTCAAGGTAGGAACTACACCGATTTTTGAAATGGGGTAAAAAGGTAATAATGACTTATTTCCAGGGTATTTGCAGAGGAAATGGAAAATCAAACAAGCCCTTAGCTAAAGTAGGTTCCATAGTTGGACGAGTTTAATTTTATTTAACATTTGCATCATGTAAATTTTTGAAGTGCTTATGCATCAAGTACTTTGGCATAGTATCAAATAAATCTCTATTACGAAATGCCCATGAAGTGAGAAATAAAAAAATAAGAGACTCATGTGATGTTAGTATGATGCACCATGAAATTGTATACACGAAGTAATATTAATTTAAAAAAAGAAAAAACTTAGATGGAGCATGAACATACTATGTCGATGATTGTTAGGTGGTCCAAGGACAATTGTAGTTAAAGAAATCTAATGGCTCAAATACATCAATGATCATTCATCCAATATGGATTTTGTTCTCATCCTTAGATATGAGGACGCATCAATTGGACAATTTCATTTTATATACATGCCATATGTACAATGTCTTACTCCCTAAGTATCAATCATCTATCTTTGCTAAAGTATCAAATAACTCCATAAGCAAAAACACAAACCAACTCAAGTTTGGTTAAATTGTTAGAAATGTGGAAATGAGAACCACGGAATAAATAAGAGTTGTTCATTGGTGTGCATATCATGCACTGGTATTGTTCTGGGGGAATCTTGAGCTGACTCACAAACAAGAAAAAGCCCATAAGCCCAATGGTCCAAAATCTATAATCTGGGCAAAAGGCCTAAGGGAGGATTTCTGATACCGAGCTCCACATCCCGAGGACATACGATGACGATTTCTACTGACCATAACAATTACAACAAGCAGAGAAAGAACTTCACCCAGGAAGACCGAGGACCTATCAATGACACTATACCCATAAGGATCGAGGAAGACCTACCCGAGGCAATTCACACAGGATGACCTATCCGAGAATGACCTGCCCGAGGTCACTCATACAGGATGACCTATCCGGGGACAACCTTCCCGAGAACCTGCCAATAATACTCCGACTAGGAGACATATACTACCAGAGACCTCTACTTAGTACTAAGTATGAAAGCTCAAACAATGAGCTCCCCGAATGAGATCGGTTGACCCAAAGTCGGTCCAAGCTCCCTGAATGAGATTGGTCGACCACCCAGAGTCGGTCTGAGATACCCGTGGAGATCCTGATATTCTGGAATCTACCTCCCTTCTTAGAAAGATCTCTCCGACATGATTAGGAGAGAGAATCTTTTCCCAACTGGGACTCTACCAACGTATCCTAGCAGGATCTTACTCTCCAAACTGCCTCCAAGCTCTATAAATAGGACTTGGATCTTCACTTCAAAGGTACGAAAACATCTTGGCCTTCAAACCCTTATTTTCCTTATTCCTGGACCTGACTTAGGCATCGGAGAGTCCCTCACTGGACACCGGCTCCTCCTCCTCCTGCCTACTCATCTTCCTCTTGCAGGTTCAGCGGACAAAAGAAGCTCTCAAGTATAGGTTGAAGGATATGTGGCTGATCTCAGCCATCAAATCCTTTGTCCAAATCTCTGTGATAAGAGGTAAAACCATCAATAGGTCGTCGTCGATATGAAAGACTCCATGGTTGAGATACATACTAATGGTCTAATTCAATATACACATTAGGCCCACCTGATCTCTTATTGGCCTGAGTTTTGAGCCATTGAATCTACACCAAATGTCATATGCAGATTCTAATTTCATAGATGCAGTAGCATGTTTGCATTAGAGAGAAAAAAAAACCCCAACATGAGAACTCCCACGAATCATCGATAAATAAAAAATATGAAATATAATAATGAGTCCATTATTTGATTAAGACTCAATTTTTTTCATGAAAATGTTAAAAGGTTGGTAATTTGCGAGAATCGTCTCTCACAATTTAAAGAACCAGACATTTAATTTATTTATTTTAAGAAATCTTTGTTCACATTTTTTAAAGTAAAAATCTTCAAATGAAAATTAAAATCCACATAAACAATAATAAATTCGATTACATAAAAACTGAATTCATTTTGAGAGCATTCTCTCAATCCAAAAACTCTCATTCTCATTCTATTTGACACTATGGCGCAGCAAGGCTATTCATGAGTGTGTGCACTGCCATTGTGCATATTGATATGTACAACAATCTAAACGGTCAAATTCCAAGCTCCAATATAGATGGGTTGTAAACCTAAAATTGGATTAACTGTAAGATAATAATATTTTCTTAGTAGATATTTTTCACTTAAATCTGGTCTATTGACAAAGTCTCCATCTATGTTCTTTTGATTTGGACCCAAATCTGACAAATATAATAATACATCATTGTATTTCAAGCTTGTATGACTCACTCTATAGTATAACCCACTATTTGACTAGTTTTGATTATGATTTAATGGTGGCTCGTGTACAATAATAACCAGGTGACCATCCATGGGCAATCACACTCTCTACACTTGAGGACTAGAGTTTTTTTTCCAATGAAGATCAAGATGTTCACCATAGTATTTGGGTAATGGCCTAACTAGGTTGCAGGGGATTGATATCTTTTCAAAGGCAGAAGATTATTCATATTATGTGAGGAATTTCTTTTTAAGGGCAAAAGAGTCTTTTCATATATGATTTCTTAACTCAAGTTAAAGCACAGTATAAAAGGCAAAGAGATTATATTTTTTCTTTAAAACCAAAAAGAATTATTAATATGCTAATAAGATAATAAAAAATAAAAAAATAGGATTTCTCTCGAATGAAGTATTTCTTCCAATGATTTCTTTTTATACATTGGCAAGGTGGGAATGATAAATAAGATGATTTTTTCAAAGGTTCTCATGATATATGATGAAAATATGTGAGAGATGCTTTTTTTTTTTTAGGGGGGGAAACAATTGAAGAATATTCTTTTATTACTTACCCAGGGCAAAGCCTAAAAAGATACAACAAGCGGGGCGAACCCCTAAGAAAAGAAAAGAGAATAACAGGGGAGAGAAGGGATAGAAAAGAAAAGAAAAAAGGGGGGGGGGGGGGGGGGGGGGGGGGGGGGGGGGGAGAGGAGAGAGGGAGAGGAGAGAGAGAGAGAGAGAGAGAGAGAGAGAGAATCACAAGGGAAAGAGAACCCACAGGCCGGGTCAGGCATCAAAGAAGGTCATCAATCTCAATCTCGGTAATAAGGTGATAGGGGAGTGCATAAAGACAACAACAAGCTTCTAAAGAGTCGTATGAAAGTGGCCTGAAGTAATACCAGCATGGCTAGTGGAGTCAAGAATGAATGAGTGCACAATATGAGCAAAAAAACATATCTCCTAAGAGGAGTGGAGATGCTTGTTGTTTTATTTATTATATGTGAGCAATGCTACTGTTGCATTATATCTTTTTTTTATTTTGCCGATAAAGTTATTTTTCTATGCTTTTGTGTTGATATGGTTAGAATGTGGTAAACCACTCGTATCTTGTCACCTTCTTTACTTGTTTTGTTAGTAGAATTAATTTCTAGTGGTTCCATATTGATGCAGTCACAACATAATGGACCGTGTATTTCTTTTATCTTTTTCCTCATTTTACATGTATCCAAATATTTGGTGATGATTATTTTGCATTTGGCTCACATAATAACCTGTAGACAATCGAAACATTTATATGAGTGTTCAATTCGCTTTCCAATTTGGTGATAATGTGCTCCAAGTTCTTAATGCAACACTAGCAAGCTTACCTCTTTGGCCCCGCTAAGTGTTCATCCCAGCCATTCATTTATAAGGCCCCATTGTACATGGGCCAAATCTATTGGTGATAGATGTTGTTTCATTAGAGATGTTGTTTTGGTGGTTAGTCAATATTGAGTTTCAAAAGTAATTTAACCCACCCTGAATAGACGTCAACCAATGAGATTTTTACTATTCGACTATATATGGTGAGACCTACTAATAGATGAACAGCAAGTGTCGTCAATTAGTGAGGCAAATGAGAGGAGCGGCTTGGATGAGCCTCCATAGCTCCTTATGAGAATTATGTAAGATTGAATTGTAAAGTTGCATTAAAACTTGAATGGTATCCGATTATACCAATTTTTTACATATAGGACCTGTGTTTTGAGAATTGTGGCCGTTAATCTGAAGAAAACCATGATGGATGGTTAATTCCTGAAACATTTCAGATGAAATAATTCTCAACAGTTAAATCTGTAGCCTAGATAGAAATAGTACAAGAGAAGAGTAATATCGATCTAAAATAAAAACTAGACAACAAGTTGATAAAATAGCATGATATGAAAAATATTTTAGGTATACCCTGTTGAAAATTGATGCCTTTAATCTGTGCTGAAACATGGGAGTTCAGTTGATCGACGGCTCTGGTTGATTGATCGAAAATACCCCAAATTATCTAGTTTACTCACTGGACAATTTTGGTCACGTTTGGTCGATTGAACATGAGAGTCTCGATCGATCAACGGTGCAAGCGGTTTTACATAATTGCGTGGTTTTGTTTCCTATTCCAGGTGTAACACTATATATATGGGTGTAATGCGAGATTAAGATATAACATGGAGAGCAAATACGTTTCTAGGGTTTGAAAATGAGGAAAATAGGGTTTTCACTTCTGTAAGTTAATTCCATCTCTTGTAATTTATTTTCATAGTGGATTGCTTGTCACTTTGTGCCGTGGATTTTTCCTACAGGGTTTTTCCACATTAAATCGTGTATTCTTTGTTTACTTTATGTGTGTTTGTTCATCGCTTGTTTGATTCTATTTAATGATTGCTTCATTAGCGCCCCAACAAGTGGTATCAAAGCTATACATTAGGATTTGAGTTTGAATATGAGACATGACAATGAAAGGATCAAACGTGAAGTATGAGAAAGAAAAGTTTTTCGAGAAAAATAATATCGAACTATGGAAGGTGAAGATGAGAGGCCTTCTAGTTCAACAAGGATTACAATAGGCACTCCTTGGCATAGAAAAGCATCATGCGACTATGACCGATGAAGAGTGGGAAGAACTTGATTAGAGGACGGTAACATCAATCCAGCTATGTCTATCCAACGATGTCCTTTATGTCCTTGATCGAAAGACCACAGTTGGACGAAGTTAGAAAGCTTGTACATGATGAAATCTCTGCCGAATCGTCTATTTCTGAATAAGCAGTTTTATCATCTAAAGATGGCGGAAGGGTCGGACCTCAATGAACACATCAACAACTTCAATCAATTACTTTGCAAATTGACAAGCATGGAAGTTAAGATGGAAGAAGAACATAAAGCCCTAATTTTGTTGATGTCTATTTCAGATTCCTATGAGTATCTGGTGGATACTCTATGTGGTGGTTGATACACCTTGGACGTTGAGACCGTTATCTCAGCTCTTCACTCAAAGTAGCTGAGAAAGAAAAGCAGTAGCGAATAGTCTTTTACGGACGCACTGTTTGTTCGAGGTAGACAATCTGAGTAAGAGAAGGGAAAGCCTTGATTTAGATATAAGTTTAAGGATAAGAGGAAGGTAAAGTGTTGGAATTATGGAAATGTGGGGCATATAAAGAAGGATTGTTGGAATCATAAAAGCTAGAAAGGAGAGAAGTCAGATTATTGGCCGAAGAAGGCCAACGTAACGGAATCCAGTGAGGACGCGGGTGATTGTGATGCATTGACCACATCTAAATTCAGGATCTCAACAACAAGTGAATTTTGGATTCAGTGGCGTCATACCACATGACCTCTCATTGAAGTTGGTTCACTATTTACAGTGAGTATGATGGTGGCCAAGTGCTTATGGGCAATGACTTTGCATGTAAGGTGATTGGTATCGGATCGGTGCGCATCAAGATGTTGGATGGAATGGAGCGTGTCCCGACGGATGTGAGACATGCTCCTGATTTAAAGAAAAAATCTAATATCTTTGGGAGCTTTCGAGGCACTTGGGTGCAAATTCACTGGATTTGATCATGTCCTGAAGGTTTCAAAGGGGGCACTCATTGTAATGAAAGAACAACGGAGCGATAACTTTTACAAGCTGATTGGAAATATCGTATTAAGTGAAGCATAGCGGTAATCTTTATAAGCTTATTGGGAATATCGTACTAGGTGGAGCTGCAATGTCTGTAGTGAAGTCACATCAGCATGTTTGTGGCATGCGCGCTTAGGCCACATGAGCGAGCGCGATATAAAGGTACTTTTTTTATAGATATTTAATCCTGCATTTAAAAGTGTTGATTGTAATGTATGTGAATATTGCATATATGGTAAGCAACCACGGATGTCTTTTAAATTGAAAAAAAAACATATAAGTAATGGTGTGCTTAATTATATGCATATAAATGTATGGGGTCCATCGCCCATGATTTTTGGAGGAGGGTCATCATATTTTGTTACATTTATAAACGACTTTTCTATAAACGTTTAGGCTTATTTCATGAAAAATAAGTTCGATGTTTTCGCCACCGTCAAAATGTGAAGGCGACGATGGAAAAACAGACATGACGAAAATTGAAAGTGTTAAGGAGGAACAATGGTGAAGTATTCACCTCCAAGAAATTTAATCAGTTTTATAAAGATAAAAGGGATTGTGAGGCACAATATAGTGAGGCGTACACTAGAGGAAAATTGTGTGGTGGAACGGATTAATTGGACTCTCCTGGAGAGAGTCGAAGCATGTTGAGTAATGCTTCATTGGGCAAGGAACAATGGTTTGAAGCTGTAAACACGACGTGTTATTTAGTGAATCCCCTTTCTTATAGCCATTGATTATAAAATTCTAGAGGAAGTGTGGAGTGGTCATTGGATAAACTACTCATGGCTACTAGTATTTGGTTGTGATGCTTACTCTAATGTACTATCAATTGAGAGAGATAAGCTGGACCAAAGGGGCATAAAAGTGTATATTTGTTAGCTATGATAATGGTATGAAGAGATAAAGGCTGTATGACCGGGTTATAAAAAAGATCACGATTAATCGAGGTGTCACGTTCGACGAGGATTCCTTGTTCTGCAATGATGAACACAAGGAAATAGAAGTCAACGGTGATGGATATAGAACTTGACAAAAGTGAGACACAGGTACAAGCCGAGCTACAAGTAGATGTACAGGAGGAAGTGGAGATGCCGCCTATGAGGAGAAATCCACTGAGAGATCGCAAATTACTGGCAAGATACAAAGATGACTTGAATGTTGCATTCACTCTCATATACGGATGAGGGGAATTCGTCTACCTTCCGAAAAGCATTGGAAGATAAAGATGTTGAGAAGTGGATTGCGGCGATAAAGAATGAGATGGACTCTTTATACAAGAATGAGGCGTAGAAGTTGGTGGAGCTTTTCGTTGGACGGAAAGCGATTAGGTGCAAGTGGATTTTTATGAAGAAATATGATAGGTATAAGGCAAGATTGGTCGCGAAAGGATATGCTTAGAAAGAAGGCGTCGATTTCAGTGAGGTCTTTGACTTCGTTATCTAGCAAGCATCTATCAAATTTGTATTGGCGTTGGTGCAATCTTGAGCTGGAATAAATGGATGTGAAGACTGCTTTCGTACATGGGGAATTGAAAGAGCAGATTTACATAAAGTAATCAGAGGGGTTCGAGGCACAAGGGTCAGAGAATAACGTTTGCAAGTTGATGAAGTAGTTGTATGGCTTGAAATAGTCATATAGGAAAGAGTACAAAAAGTTTGATACTTTGATGGTGAGTCAATTATTTATCAGGAGTAAATATGATCATTGTGTCTACTTCAAGGCATTAAATGATGAAAAATTCATCGTCCTGATATTATATGTTAATGACATGCTTATTGCCAGTCATAGCATGTTTGAGATCAACATATTGAAGACTCGGTTATTAAGAACATTCAAGATTAAAGATCTAGGGGTTGCAAAGAAGATTTTCAAAATTGATGTACACAAAGATAAGGAAATGACCGGGTTAAGGTCGTCTCAGGCATACTATATTAAGAAGGTCTTGGTCAAGTTTGAGATGGATAAGGCTAAATCGATTAGCACACCCCATGTTGTTTACTTTTGGCTTTCTTCAAAGCAATATCTTACTACTAATGAAGAAAAGCGGTATATGTCTCGTGTGCCTTACTCGAGTGTGGTTGGCAGTTTGATATATGTTATGGTATCTACGAGACTAGATATTTCACATACAGTGGGTGTTGTAAATAAATACATGTCTAACCCCGACAAACAACACTAGGAGGTAGTGAAATAGCTACCTCGATATCTATGAGGTGCAAAAAATCACGTCGTGACATTCAAAAAATCAAAGGGAACGCTTGTAAGCTACGTGGATTCGAATTATGCAGGAAACATAGACAATGAAATTTCGACTTCTTGTTACTCATTTGTATTAGCAGGTGGAGTGATCAATTGGATGTCGAAGCTTCAATCTGTGCTGAGTATATGACAGTTTTGGAGGCATTCAAGGAAGTTGTTTGGTTGAGAGGAATGATAAATGAATTAAGGCTTCGGCAAGAGGTCGTCCCAGTGAATTGTGATAACGAAAGCGTGATCAATCTGACAAATAATTTTGTATATCATTCTTATACTAAACATATTAATGTGTATCATCATTTTATCCAATAGGTGCTTAAGGAAGGCAGTGTTACTCTTCAAAGGATCCACACGAGTGTGAATCTGATAGATATACTTATGAAAGTGGTTCCTACAGAGAAGTTCAGATTTTGTTCGACTTCTCCGGGTCTAACATTGAAGGAATAAAGACAGATTGTGCACGAAAATTGACGATGGTGATGGAGCTATGATGGAGACAATTAGAGATGGAGGATGAAGCTTGGAGGAGAGGAGCATGGAGATAAAAGCCACGGTGGAGATTGTTGAAAATCGGTGCCTTTAATCTATGTGAAACAGGAGAATTTGGTCGATCGACAGCTCTATTCGATTGATAAAAAAATACTCCAAATTATCTAGTTTACTCGTTGGATAGTTCTGGCCATGTTCAATCTATTGAACATTAGAGTCTCGATCAATCAATAGTTGATCATTGACACTTGATTGATTGAAGTGTAGTGATCGACGTTGCGCATGGTTTTACATAATTGCACAGGTTTTATTTCCTAATTTGAGTGTAATGTTGTAAATACGAGATTAGGGTATAATAAGGAGAGTAAATATATTTCTAGGGTTTGAAAAGGAAGAAACTATGGTTTTTGCATCGGTAAGTTAATTCCATCTCTTGTAATTTATTTTCATAGTGAATTACTTGTTGCTTTGTGCCGTGATTTTTCCCCACAAGGATTTTTTTACGTAAAATCGTGTTTTCTCTGTTTTCTTTGTGTGCATTTGTTTATCGCATGTTTGATTTACTTAGTAATTGCTTCTACGACGCCCCAACATAACCCCTCTATGATAGGATTCTTAATATAAATCACCTTGACTATTAAAACTACTCGAAAACTCAGGTATCCAATCTTAAAAGACATGTCTCCAATATCCTACAAAATAATGAAATTGCCAAGAAGAAAAATTGCCATATCATAGAAGTTAGCGGAACCCTTGTGTATGATTCTCATATTCTCTACTCCTTTTATGTCGAAGTTATTTATTATAGTATACCTCATCAATTACCTTCCACCATGGGTCTTGAATAATAAAACTCTGCATTATTCTTTGTTCCATGTATATTTAAATTTATCATTTTATTTCATATGTTTTTTAGTATCTACTTTTGTTCATATGCCTCACATAAGAAAATAAAATTCATTGCTCGAGCGGCACAACATTTTTTTTGTTTATGGTATTGAATACATGAGTTTCAAATGTTATAATCCAATGGCTGGTCCATTCGAATTTCTCACAATGTTACATTTTTTGGATAATATATTTTATTACTCTTATGTTTAAAATTTTCATTCACCTCCTCGTTTCTTCCCAACTTTTCAAACTCAAGAATATTAACCTCTAGGTCTTCAAATAACTCTTGTATAACTGAACTACAATAAGGCATACAACTTTATTCTATAACCCATTTCAATCTCAACTATAACAAGGTCGGTCTTTAATAAACCTTTCCCTATTAATCAGTCCAACCATAATTCATGTCTGCTTAATCACTTGTGTTTCTAAGTTGAGCAATATTCCCTATTCACATCTTTAAACTCAATTAATATTCCTTTGTCTTATCAACAGACCTTAAAAATTCATTATTAAAAAGATGCTATAGATGTTGAAATCAATACCCTATTAAAAATGACACTTGAGAACTTGTGCCTTCACATACTGATGTCTATTTTATTGGTGGTAGATAGATGTTTTCTATAAAACTTCATTCATATAGGACAACTAAATATTGGGACAACTAATTGCTCAAAGATTCAAACAAGAATATGGTATTGACCATGAAGAAACATTTTCACTTACTATCAATATGATCATTATTTGTACCGTCGTTGTTGTTTTTAATATATGATGGTAGACCATCTTCAAAATGGACGTGAAAAATATATTTTTCCACAGTACTTTAGAAGAGGTGGTGTGGATGAATCCTCTACGTAGATATTTAAATGATAGATTAATAATGTGCCGATTGAAGAGGGTTTTCTATGGATTAAAACAGGCTCCACGAGCATGTTTTTAATGTTTTTGTTATGTCATTTGGAGCACTAAGTGCCTAGAAAGCAATCATGACCACTTAATATCTACACATTTATCTAAAGAAATGATTACTTTTGTTTTGTATAAATCATATTTGTAGTATTGGTAATATCAGCTGATATTATTGATATTGCACTTCAGGGATACAAAACATCCCTAGAGTATTACTAAAACGCACAAAATCCTGAATATCACATAAAATATCATAATATATCACATAATATCGACTTATATTTTTTTATATTGTGTATCACTCATTTTTTCTTTAAAATTTTACTTAGATCGACGATACCTGTCGATGTCGACAGGTATCGTTAATACCACGTAAGAATTGACAATGCTTCTTTCTAAAATCCTAAAAAACTCATTTTTCACTTTTTTCATCAAATCTCTCTCTTCCAAGTAGCTTATGGGTAAATTTCAATCCATCATTTGTAAGGATTTAAGATAAAAACTACATTTCAAGCCAAATTCAATATTTTCTCTGATTTGGGGCCGTTTCTAAATCGATGAAGTATTTTACGTTTTAATTCATTTTTTTATTTAAATCTTACAAAAAAAATAGAGTAAAAATGTTCAAAATCCTTAATTATTCATGTTTTTAATGAAAAATTAAGAATTTCAACATTTAATTTCGAGATTTGAGGGTAAGTGGCTTAATTTAGAAAAAAATGGAGGAATTCAAAATTTCCTTAATTTCTCTCAAATCGCTAGCTATCTTACACTTTAAATATGAGATTAAACATGTATGAAACCTGATATACCGATTTATGAATTTTTTGCGAAATGTCAGAAAAATTATTTTTAATTAAATAATAAAAATACTATATATATAGAAATTTCACTTCTAGTAGTAGTGAATTGAGTCTAATTTTATAATCTTTAGGAGTGTTTGATGAAATGATCATCGCTTACACTTTAATTTTGAGATTCGAGGGTAGGGGCGATTTAAAAAAAAAATGGGGATAATTTAAAATTTTCTAAATTTCTCTAAAATTTGCTGCAATCTTACGCTTCAAATATAAAATAAAACATGCATGAGGCACGATTTATTAGTTTATATATTTCTTTATATTTTCATAATTAAATAATATTTTTAAATTAAAAATAATTTTATTTGAAAATTATTTTCTACTAGTGGTTAATCGACTACATTTTTAAGCATTTTAAGGTGTTAGATAATTTTTTTAAATATTATTATAAATTTATTTAAAAAATAATTAATAATTTTGAAAAAAATTGATGTGGTACCCTACTTTTACTAACATAATATTCTTTTGCATGTAAAATATGTTAAAAGAGAGGAGGGAGACAATCTGATATTAGATGGAGATATGGCTAGCCTTTTTTTTATTTTTTATAATCAATTCGGTAGTATCTATAACTGATGCGGCCACGTGTTGAAGAGTACGAGGTAATCCACTTGAATGAGCATTTAGCGGGAGGATATAACAACAATGTAGATTGCCCTAAGTGCCCACAAGATGTGAGAGTAGAAATGAAGGTTTTGTTGAAAATTGTGAACATAAAAGATGGTTGAGTTGTGCGGGAGAAGGATATTAGGGAGGAGTTGGGGTGGTCAGCATAAGCAAGTGAGGATGTAGTGGATATCGACAATAGCGTGATTCTTAATACAGATGCACAGTTGGGGAGTCTATACGGAATCAGTGAAAAATGGATCGGTAGAGGAGGTGGGAAGCGAGTAGGTATAGATTTAAGGGGTTTACCTATGCGTGTGGTGGGGGAGTAGAGCATGTTAGTGTACTTTTCTATGGCATACTAGTGCACCTTATTTGTCAACCACGTGTGTCCATGTGTTACAATGTCTGTGGAGCCTTAACAAGCTGAAGACCGAAGATTCAAGTGGACCAAAAGCATCAAGGAAGAAGAACAGGTAAATGAGATGCCTTGGTAACCCTAACCCTTTGAACCAAAATGCCCAAATCCTCTTAGATGACTTGGACCAACTAGAAAAACCTTAGTCATCCTTATTAGCCTTAGATCATATAGAAAAATACGATAAATTAAGTTAATAAAAGAGGTGGAAGGTGTTGTAATCAGACCTGCTCAAATAGTAATTTTCTATAGGTCTTCAATATATCGGAGCCTAGTTTCGATAGGTCTTCGATAGGTGGAATGGCCTTTTCGATATATCGAAATATGTCAAACAATTTACCAATTCTTTGGACAGTTTCTTCGATCAATCGAATTGGTGATTTCGATATACCAAAATCAGTGTTTCGATATATTGAAACTCTTTTCAATATATCAGGAATATTGTCCAACAACTTGCTGATTCTTTGGATAGATTTTTTGATATATCAAAAGGACTATTTCGATAGATCAAAGATCACTCCGATCTATCGAAATGACATTTTGATTTATCGAAACGACCATTTTCTGCCCGTTTTATAGCCGTTGAAGATTTTTCTATAAATACGGTGTGAATCATTTTTTGGCATAAGAGAGGAATTTTGAAGAATTTGAAGCCACCATCATTGAAGACCATTAGAGGCTCAAATCTTAACCCTGGAAAGGCATCTTCCTTGTGATTCATCATAAGATTAGAGCATTCCAAGCTCATGAAGAAGATGCACTTATCCCTCTTTGATCTCTAGAGTTTAGACCAATCTAGATAGTCATATTCTTATCTAAACTCTATGATGAGATTATCGTAGGTGAGATTTTCTAGGCAACTCATTCTCATTAGTTGTAGAGATCTCAAACATACCTCCCATCACCTTGGTCATCTCAAAAAGATCATATACAAGACAATTAATCGTTGAAGCTGGAGTATTGGTAAAGCATCGACAACAACATTGAGGGAGCACCAAAGGGAGCTGATTGAAGCACAGGAGCGAAGATTGAGCAACCCAAAGCGACGCAACAAATGGGCTCAAATTCGACAAGTAAGGTTGTTAATTTATCTTGAGTCTATCCACTCTATTCTCTGTGGGAATTAAGTATAGAATTTGTTTGTCAAACTCGATCTAGAGTTGTTTGTCGATCCTTAGCTTGTTTGTTGAGCTTAAAAGTCTAGGGGCATTTGTCGATCCTTGACACGTTTGTTGGGCTTAAATTCTAAAATCTTTTGACGATCCTTGACACGTTTGTCAGGCCTAAACAAGTCTCCAAGGAGAGCCACCAACACAAGTGTAAACGTGTAGGTTGAGAGGAACCTGTAAACTCCCTGGTTGGGTGGATCCAAGTTAGAACACCTAGGTTGGGAGGAATCTGATTTAAACTCCCGAGTGAATGCCGGTGTGCTCAAGGGGTGAGTACTTAAACCAGGAGTGGAGTAAACCCAAAGTCGAACCACTATATATTGTTGTGTTTGAGATCGTATTTGAGCACATTTCTTATTATGCATTGTATTTAATTATTTAATTATAAATGCTTAATTGAAACGTATGTTAGGCACTAAATAGGCACATTCACACACAAGATGTATGTTCACTAAATAGAGTAGAATTGAGCATTATGATCCATTCTTATATAGTCTACTTAAGTTGCATAAATTAGATGCTTGATTAATTTAATCATTTGTTAATCTACGCATGCTTGGACTAGGTAGCTTAATTGCTTATCATATGATAGTCCTGTGATTGAACCCACTTAGGCTTGGAAGTCGAAGTGTCTTGCTTACTTAGTATTATTTGTTAATCAACTTAAGTAGGCGAAAATAATTTAAAAAATGTCCTAATCACCCCCCCTTAAGACTTAGCCATAATTTTAATTGCTTCACTTTATTGCTTTCACACGCATAGCGTCTCTCAAAGTGACAGAATTTCATAGTAGGGGGAGTGGGGCATGAGGTAGTGGAGCAAGGGGAGTTTTAGGGGCGGTGGAGGGGAGGGTAGTAAGATGGGAGGGTTATGAGATATAGGCTGTAGCAGTAACATGCGGGTGCCGGATATACCTTTAAATTCGATGATGCAGAGAAAAACAGGTGGGATACAAAAAGAAACTAAAAAAAAGTTTAGTAGAGGGGATGTAAAGAAGAAGGTGTGAAAGTTTATAACTAAGTTTTTATCTATAATTAAATCCTCATAAATGTCACAGTGAACCCACTCTTCAAGAATATGATAAGTGAAATATAGCGTATAGGTGAGGTTGTGGTGCCGCCCACACCTCATGAGACAATGTGGAAGTATTTAGATGATGAGTATTTATAGGATGAAGAGTTATGTGAATGGATATATGCAGTCATGGGAGATGTATGGCTGCATTGTTATGTGTGATAGTTGGATTAGACTAACGAGGATGTTGTAAACAAATTTTATGGTATACTGCAAGGGATGGGTGGTGTTCCTAAAGTCCGCAAATGCTAGTAATAAGATTAAGAACGTGGATTACATTTACAAACTAATACACAATGTCATGCAAAATGTTAGAAGGGAGAACATCGTATAGTTTATTACATACAATTGGAGTGCATTTGTGAGGGTGCAAAATGATACAATGAACAAATATCATATATACTGGACTCTCTACACAGTTCATTATATCGATTTTAAGTTGGAGGCGATCAGGGATATGCTGTCAATAAAAGCTATTATTATTGATGCATGACTTATTACGACCTTTATACACAACCACACATAGTTATTATTAAAGATGCACGAGAAGTGTGGTGGAAATATAGTGCGCCCGAGGGCAAGGGCTACCAAAAAGCTCTCGAGAATATGTAGATTGGAATCAAAGTGGGAAGAGAGTAGCTTGGAGAATCGAGGAGCTTGGGTTGAGCATGCATTATAGGAGTGTATGCACAATGTGGTGTTTATTTTAGATCTTATTTATGTTGTGTTAAGAATAGTCAATAATGAGACATCATTTGATGGAATCATTGTATGCATCCATACAATTGATAAAATAAATTATTCAGGCTAAGCCTCTCAAGGCATATAAGTGGGTGCATGTAATAATCGACGATCATTGGGAAATAATACTTTCTCACCCATTTCATTAAGCTGGTAAGTAATTACACGATTTATTTTTTCATTTATATGCTTAGATATTTTACTAGTTCTTTGTATAATATTTATGATTATTATCTTATATCAATGTGAAAATATTTGCATCAAGTTGGGTTTCAGCGTACTTCCTGAATCTCAAGTGCCATTACAGCTAGAGACTCTACAAAAATAATTTATTGAAGATGGTTGTACATGAAGTGTACAATACGTTATCCCCCTCCGTTTAAGGAAAGTCACATTTGGTGATGAGGTAAATATATCACGTACTTACATTTTTCCTATCTTCATCTTAACCGGTCCATATTTATCCTTATTGATATATGTTATTAACAAATTATTAGATTTTGTGACACTGTTAGAATGTTCATATGCGAGGTCGATGAGTCAGATGGTGGCATGTGAGTTAATTTTCATATTATTTTAGTAAATATGAAACTAGTGAATTTTTTTATATTTTTCAAGCGAATGGTAGGCCATGTACGGGATTAATTGCGAGGTTTTGTAGCGGCTGGTTGTTCGTATGCTTGCACACACGGTGTTCTCCTCACCTTGTGAAAGGAATTAGAGTACATTCTCCCTCGTTCACATGAATAAGCTTAATAAATTAAGGTACGAGAGGCTTGGAAACTAGTTTACCACCACTTAATATGTAAATATGAGAGAGGTTGTTTCTCTTGGAAGGAAGAAAAAAAGTATAAGAGGACTCATTGGACCTGATGATGATGGGAAAGCATATGCTGAGATGACTTGGATGCTTACAAGTTTCGATGGATGACCGGAGCCACATGTAGTCGTGGAGTCAACATCACAGGGGATTGATGTTGACGCTCATATGGATTAATATAGATCTCCTTATGAAACTTTTAACCAATTACGAGGAATCTAGAAGGCAACCTGCGACAGTCATTATCACTTTGGACATGTGGCGGCGAGACATTATTCGACATTAAAATCGAAATAAAGAGATGCGAGTGGTGGGTCTGGTAAGGGTGATGATGACGATGATGGTAAGGGGAGTGATAACTCTAGTGATGACAGTGATGATGATGATGTTGGAGTGGTAGCAACTTATTCACAAATAGCACACAAACAATCACGAACTGTTTTTTCTAAAAATAAGATAACAATTGTATTCTAAATATTTTCTATGTATTTTACATTACATGAAAGACTCTTTTAAAGATATGGTAGATGATTACACATGGACACTAAACCTAACAACTTGAGAGATGCTTGCTAAAAGGATTAAACAACAACTAACATGTGTCATGGCTACTCTCAACTCAATTACAATTGACATAGAAAACAAATGAGTCACTCAAATGTTCTGATGACCATTGGACACTAGTTTGAATTATTTTCAAAAGATGATGGTGATTGCGATAATGAGTTTCATTCTGGGAGTTAATCTCAGAGGCCTCTTATCTCATTCTCTTGAGAGATGGATTTTGATCATGCCATCTAAGACCACGATTCTTGTTTAGATGAACCATAACCCCAACTTGTTATTAACAAAACATATATGTGTAATAAGCTGTTAAAGAAGGAGACTTAGAAGGTAATAGAATTAGAGAAGCAGTTATTGGCAATATCAATGAGGGATACACACGTTCGTGGGAGACAAAGTGGATCTAGATCTAGATCAGTGATAAGAGAAGGGAGCTCGATTTCCATGCCACAGTATGAATATAGATCACGGACATAATAGAGTAGCTCGAGTTCTGTGTCAGAATATGGATATGGATACGAACCTAGTGGATATGTGACAAACGACTTCAACAGTTATGGCGTATCATTTTTTTATCACAGTCAACAGTTCGCTTCCGCATACAGTCAGAGATATGGACATCAGTATGGATACCGAGGAGCTAGATTTATGCCCACCTTAAATCTATATTAGTCACAGACTATGATGATTACGCAGTACCCACGGATGGACGTATTGATTTAGTTTGGAGAGGATGACTATGAGTGTTATGTCAGAGAGTATCTTCACTGATACCATTTTACTTTGACCTATACACAGTACCGCCAATTTGTAGAGCAACAATATTATTCTCAGTCTCGTTGAGGTTGAAATGATGTTTACAAGCTACCTCACAGCTCTATGTGGGTTTGGACCATAGCCAGGCATATTATTCACTGGTATATTTCTAAATTTCTATTTCTTTTAGTTTTAGTTGCATTTGTTATATTTTCATAAATATTTTCATACATTTATAACTGTTACAAATTCACTTTGAATATAGTTGCATCAGTTTAGTGAGACGATGCATAGCTTATGACCTATACAACGAAAACTTATTGTGTGCATTTTTTTGTGATATTATGATTTGAAAGTATGTATTAAGAAATTTTTAAACAATTCTTGAAGTTTCATTGAAAAATTCGATCAATTTTTCAATGTTTCCCCATGTTTTTTAAAAAAGTGTAACGCATTACAGAATACAAACAAAATATCTCATGCGATAATCGATATGTATTTGTATTCGAAGGGTGTGATACGTAATGTGATACCGATATTGTAAATATTAATGTAAATGATGTTTTTATTGGAGAAGATGATTTTTGTAATACTTAAAGATTGAATCAGCTTTAGTCCTCTCACATACTTCATTGAAATTATTAAAAGTCCCTTGATATACCTTAATACACCATCGTCTAACAGTTCAAACTTTTAAAGAAAGTTGTTGTTTGACAGGAATAAACATTTCATCTATTACAGATATATATATTATTCATCAATGTAAATATACAAGTGATTTAATCCATTAGGCAAATATCATCGATAACAAGGATACTTCATTAAAAAAGAAAGGTAAAATATAAAAAAGATGATGGAAAAATACTTCCTGATGCTACTTTCTATTGGCAGTTGGTAAGAAGCCTTGTCTATTCGATCATGATATAGCCAAACATATCACATGCTATTCGGATTGTCAGTCAATTTGTAGTCGATCATCACTGTATCCACCATGCTGCAGTCATTCCTATTATAGAATAACTTCATTGCACCAACATTAGAGAATCATTCTTCTTTGTCGATTTGGTCCTGCCTATTATATAATAACTTTATCGCACCAACAATAGAGGATTATTCTTCCTTGCCAATTCTTAACTTTAGTTATATGTATATGCAGATACAAATTGGGCAAGATGTCCAGACACATGGTGATCAATTAATAGATGATGTCTGTTCTTTTTAAGATTCTCTTATCTCTTGAAAATGTAAGAAGCAACACATCATCTCTAAGTTCTCAGCCGAAGCAGAATATCGAGCTATGTAGAACTATTAAATGAACTATTATATTATGTAGAACAAGAACCCCCTGGTGAAGGGCGTGTATCAAGCACATTCCTATCTCACATGGACCAGAAGCGACTTAAGAAAAAGTGCAGAAATTCATCATATTTCGGTCGCTTGACGAATTACCCGACGGTTCTAGTCAGTCGCCCGAAACTGATCCAAAAGATCAAGTTGGTCTCTAGACGGTTTTGGTCACTTTCGGTTGCCCAACAGCTCAGATCTATTGCCCGACTAGGCCCGACAAATTTGCATGAACTTGCAAATCTAGGGTTTAATTGTTAGGGTCATTTAAGCTTGTTCGTTTTCGTTGTCATTCATGTCTTTCGTATTATTAATAAAGTACTTCGATTTATTTAATTTTATCTTATGGATTTGAGGAAGCTCTGTGAGGAGTCCAGATAGCTCTGTCGATTCGATGTAGTTTTCCCTAGAGGAAGACGGTGATCGACCTCATCATGTCCCTCTCTACGTCAAGTGGTATCAAAGCGAGGACTCTCCTTAGGCCGATGCCTCTTTACGAAGGTTTGGACAACAATCCCATGGATGGTGCTCTAGTAATCTATTCCCTCAAAGTTGCGGCTTCAAGGATGATCCTTGAGATTTACCGGCGGGAGAATCGGTAAGCCATGCAAGGGCTACAGGCTGCCTTTGACCGCAAATCGAAGGCTGTAATACCATCCCATGCTCGGGGTGATTAATGGCTGGACAACGCAATCATGTTGTTCGTAACGCGATGCCAATAGAAAATCACAGAAACTCATATGTTCATAACAACAATTGGACAAATCAGAAGGATTGAGATGTCAGGATGAACGTCGATCTTCGAAGATTCCACAATCAAATCCCCATCGAGGATTGGTTGCTTAAAGTGAAGCATTTCTTTGTCTACTTGGAGATTCCCAATGAAAGGAAGGTGTCATTTGTGGCATACCATTTAAAGGGCGTCAATGTGACTTGGTGGTATTTAGTTCAGCGCAGCCAGGTGACTGAGATGAAGACGCCAATCCGTAAGTGGTTGTGAATGAAACATTGGCTATTGGCATGATTTCAACACGACGGTAATGATCTGGACGCCGAATTCATTGATGGCGTATAATCAGCCCCAGTGGAAACGAAAAACCTACCTAAAACTTTTAAAGTTGAGGGGCAGTCTTTCATACTTGTACGAGATTGCACCACAGAATTTGAGGACAATGTGTTGGTTCTAAATGGTTATACTAAAACTTCAGATAAGATTTCTGAAGTAAAGTCTAATAATATTAGGGACGAACACTTAGTACATGGAGATTTAAAAATTATTGATGAGTTAGCATCACATGTTTCTTCTTTTAATGAACATCAAGAAAAAAAGGCATATTTCTTGTCCATAGATACAATGTCATTTCTTATTGAGATACTTCATCAATACAGGAGAAGTTTGCTGAGAGGAATGGGCAAGTGGTCAGTGAGATCTCTTATGAAGAGTTAGTTCTGAATGGATGTGATCAAATTCAACTAAGATCCCTGAAATATAGCCCACTCACATCTCAGAAGTTGTCCAACATTCTGAGGAGATGGAGGATATCACTACCTCCATCGTGAAGAATGAGGAAGGGCCTGTAAACATTCAAAAAATTGTGGAGCCAGTTTTACAGGAATCAGTGAACATCACAAGAGATGTCATGGTAGCATTGTCAGAATTCGAGGCGATCGTAGTCGCCGAACTTTCTAATGATTTGTTCCTTGTGCAAGAGATTGCTCTTTCTCAACTTGAGCCAGTCTTAGACACACAAAGAATCCTTCTACCAACTAATTCTAATTTAAGAGAAATCAGGGAATTTATTTGTCGCACATCAAGAAGCGGTTAATACTTCCTGAAGCAACTAAAACTTATTGAAGAACTCGAGTGCATATAGTAAGTCAAGCCCATTAAGGAAGTTGAGCGCGATTCAAGACCCAAGTTTGAAGAAAAACTCGAGGACGAGTTTATTTGAAGTGGAGAGATTTAATGTAGAATAAGAACCCCTTAGTGAATGGTGTAGATCAAGCATATTCCTATCTCACATAGACCGAAAGCGACTCAAGGAAAAATTGTAGAAATTCAGCATATTTCGGTCACCCAAAACTGATCCAAAAAATCAAGTTGGTCTCTGAAAAATTTTGGTCCCTTTCAGTCGCTCGACAGATTGCCCGATGGGTTGGGTTGGTCGCTCAATGGCTCAGATCCGTCGCCCAACTAGGCCCGATAGATTTGCACGAACTTGCGGCGAACTTGTGCAATTTTTTTGATTTGGTTTCCTTATTTGATTAAGACTTCTTTAATACAAATATAGAGTTTGTTAGGGTTATTTAAGCTCGTTTATTTTCGTTGTTATTCATCCCTTTTATATTATTAATAAAAAACTTTAATTTATTCGATTTTATCTCGTGGAATTGAGATTTTTTCCTCATGGATTCGAGTAAGCTTTGTGAAGAGTCCAGAAAGCTCAGTGGACTCGAAGTAGTTATCCATTAAGGAAGACGGTGATCGACCTCACCACGTCCCTCCTTGCATCATTATAGGAGTTGGATATTTGTCTCATATCTCCAAGACCTCTTGATAAGGATAATATAAATGCTCTCTATATCCCATCTAATCTAGTTTTCACAAGGGAACTAAACATATCAAAGTGGATCATCACTTTATTTGAGAAAAACATATAACTGGAGAGATCACATTACCTCATAAGATCAACTTGCAAATATTTTTACTGAGGGTGCATTTAGATTGTAAGTTACTTTACGTATAAGCTACTAATACCTCAAGTAGCTTATCGTGGTTTCTACTTATTAAGCGGGTAAGTATTTTTTATAAACAACATATACACCAACTATAAAGCAAAATATATGTTTGGTTTTCAATATCACATAATTACTTATCCCTCAATTTTGTCTGGTCCACCCTTAATATCTATCATTTATCATGTGGGCCAACTTTTAGTGTGGACTGTTCATTTTGTTGGGCCCACCTTGTCCCTATCTTTAATGTGAACCATCCACCGTATGGGGCCAACCTTCAATGCAAACCATCCACCTTGCAAGGCCTACCTTCAATGTGGGCTATCCAACATGCATGGCTACCTTAGATGTGGGTCTTAATCATGTCAGACATTGGATGTGTTGGAATCGGTGACTCAAATCTATGTTGGATAGGGCCTTCGGGCGACCGACCGCACCCGACCATGGCCGAATTTTGGCAGCGAACTCTCTGGACAATTTTGAGAGGGTTTGGGTGACCGACATAGGGCTCGGGCGCCTGACTCGATAACTAACTATGTTAGTTTTTTTACGCAGTTTTGCATAAGACGTTTCTAATTTGGGTTTTTCTTTTATTTAAAGGGGTTGTAACCAGGATTAAGGGGATTTTTAATGTGTCCATAGTTTTCTAATTGTATTAGGGTGAGGGGAGAGTGTTTTGGAGAGACAGAGCTTGAGTTTTCTCTTGGGTTTCCTTGCTTGTGGGCTGTTCATCTCTATAATCTTCTAAAAATCATAGTAGATTGCTTTGTGCATTGGTTTTTTTACCTGTTGAGGGATTTTTCCATGTAAAATCGGATTGTCTCTGTGTGGTTGATTGAGTGTGGGTGTGATTGCATTGTATTGCTCGTTTGATCTCATATTCTACTATTTGGTTCAACCTGCTTCTGTTATCGATTTTCCCAACAAGTGGTATCAGAGCTATCGTTGGGGTAGAGCAGAATTCAAAATCTGAGACGAGAGTATGGCATCGAGCACGAGATTCGACGTGGAGAAATTCTCTGAAAAAATAATTATGAATTATGAAAGGTGAAGATCGAATCCTTCCTAGTTCAGCAAGGGCTTGAAGAAGCTCTTAAGAAGCGACCTAAGGCAATGAAAGAGGATAAGTAGAAGAAGCTTGATAGGAAGGCCAGAAGTTCGATCATGTTATGCTTGACGGATGATGTCTTCTATCACGTCATGAAAGAGAAGACAACAACTGATACAATGGCTAAGCTAGAGAAAGTGTATGCTAAAAAATCTCTAGAAAATTGGATGTATATATTGATGCAGTTGTTCACTTTGAGGATGGCAAAGGGGATAGATGTGGAGGACGGTTTGCAAGTTGGTGGAGATAGATGAGCCGACGAAGGATGAATATCAAGCATGCATCTTGCTAAATTCTCTTCCAGAATCATATGACTCATTTAAGGACTCTTTGTTCGTAGGGATGGAGACCATCAACATTGAGACCGTAATCTCAGTCCTCTAGTTGAGGGTGATGAGAAAGAAATGTGGTGACGTGGGTTCTCGCTCTTCCTCAGAAGCACTGATTATGAGGGGAAGAAATCCTGAGTATGGTGGGGGATATTCTAAATCATGATATAAAGCCAAGGGCAAATGGAAGGCCAAGGTGCGGTGCTGAAATTGTGGTCAGGAAGGCCACATGAAGTGGGGTTGTCAGAATCTCAAATTGAAGCAAGAAAATTTTAAAAATTCTTCTGCAGAGGGAGCCAATACCGTAGAGGACAGTGGTGATATTTGTGATATATTGACTATATCCGGCAATAGGTCTCTCGGTGGAGAGTGGATCCTGGATTCAGGTGCATCATGTCACGTTTGTCCTGACCGAAGTTCATTCATGACATACAGAGCGTATGATGGTGGATCGGTGTTTGTGGGTGATAGCAATGCTCGCAAGGTGGTGGGTATTGGTATAGTGCACAACAGGATGTTTGAGGGGATCGAACAAATCTTGAAAAATGTGAAGCATGTCTCCAAGATGAAGAAGAATGTGATCTCTTAGTGCACTCGAGGCGAAAGGGTGCAGGTTCATCGATCATGATCGGTATTGTAAAGGGATGAAGGGGCACTCGTGTGCATGAAGGCATGAAGGTGTGGTTATCTTTACAAGTTGATCGGGAGCACATTCACGGTGGAGCTGCGAGATCGGAGCAGGATCCACGGTTGCTCGTATGTGTTAAGTGCCTAAGGGCCACATGAGAAGAGCAGCAAAGGGCGTGAAAGTGCGATGATATGTTGATGGAGGCACAAGAAGCGGTGGAGTTATGTTGAAGTTGAGATGATGAAGAAAGCAAGGAAGGATAGATGGTCGAGTACGGTAAGGTGCAACATGAAGATTTTCATCACGGTGGAGATTGTTGGAATCGGTGACTCAAATTTATGTTGGACAAGGACTTCGGGCGCCCGACCATGCCGAATTTTGGCAGTAGAGGGTTCAGGCGCTCGACCCAGGCCCATCGGGCGACCGACGTAGGGCTCGGGTGCTCGACCCGACGACCGACTATATTGGTGTTATTACGCGATTTTGCGTTAGATGTTTCTAATTCGGATTTTTCTTCTATTTAAAAGGGTTGTAAATCGGATTAGTGGGAATCCTAAGGTGTCCAAGGTTTCTTAATTGTAGTAGGGTGGGGGAGAGTGTTTTGGAGAGAGAGCTTAGGTTTTCTCTTGGGTTTCCTAGCTTGTGGGCTATTCATCTCTATAGTCTTATGAGAATCATAGTAGATCGCTTTGTGCAGTAGTTTTTTACCCGTTGAAGGGTTTTTTCATATAAAATTGGATTGTCTCTGTATGACTGATTGTGTGTGGGTGTGATTGCATTATGTTGCTTGTTTGATCTCATATTCTACTGTGTGGTTCGGCCTGCTTCCACTGCCAGTTTTCCCAACAGGATGTGGGTCGTCCATCCTGTGAGGGCCCACTTCAAAGTGGGTCATATAGCATGTGGGTCCTGCCTCCGATGTGGTTCATTCATCAATAAGGGCCGACCTTCAATGTGAACTGTGCTTGTGTGGGGCCCACCTTAATATGGATTATCCATAATGTAGGACTAACTTTTGATGTGGATTGTCCATCGTGTGGGCCCGACCTTTGATGTGGGCCATCCATCATGCAAGCCTGTCTTCGACGTGGGGCATTCATTATTAGGTGCCAACCTTTGATGTGGACCGTCCAATGTATGAGGCCCTCCTTGAAGTGGGTCATCCATCATATGGGGCTCACCTTCAATATCCACCCCCATCATATGGAGCCCACCTTTGATGTGGATTGTCCATCGTGTGGGGCTCGCCTTGGATGTGGACCACTCATCATTAGGGGCAAACCTTTGATGTGGACCATCTATTATGTGGGCTCACATTAACACGGGTCATCCAAATATAGGGCCTACCTTTAATGTGGACCATCCATCGTGTGGGCCCCACCTTCAATGTGGACCATGCATCATTCAAGTTTTCCTTTGATATAGACCATCCACCATGCAGAGAGATGAGAGGGAGAGAGAAGTAGAAAAGTTAAATGTTAGAAAAAAAATAACTTAAGAGAATAAGTAACTTTCACAATAAGTTACTTTTATAAAGACATTTATCAAACTAACTTAAGTTAAAAAAAGTAGCTTATTTAACTTACATAAGTTAAAAAAGTTATTTATTAAATAAGCGTAGTAAAGGAAATGCCATTTTACAAGAAATTTTATTTCCAAAAAAGTATGAGAAATTGAATATCATTTCTCATGTTTGTTTAATCACCAACATTTTCTTAAAAAAAAAATAAATTTAAGGCCTATTTTTAAATTAGATGTTTAGCAAAATAAAAATTTTCTTATAAATTTTTCTTAGTGTGCATAATGGATTTGGATTGAAAGTCATTGACATAACTCACGTGTGCAATGACAATGCGTAAAATGGATACATTAAACATTATACCTACTCGTACTGATGAAATGATCGTACAGTTCTCTCTCTCTCTCTCTCTCTCTCTCTCTCTCTCTCTCTGTTTTTTTTTTATTTTTATGAAAAGTCAAAGAGGTCACAGTTCCTCTAAACCTTGTAGAATAAGCTTATTGTCCAAGCCTTGGATGTGCCCCACTCAGTCCTGCATATGTAGCCAATTGCACATTAGATGATCCCCATCATGTGACCACCATGTGAATTTGGAAGGGCATGGATGATTTTCTTGGGTGGAGCTTAGTGTGTTATTTATGTGATGTCCAACCCGTGCATAATAGGAGCCCCTTCATGGTGATGGGATACCCCAACAAATCAAGCCTATGTAACGGTTGGATTGGCCTATTTGTTAGGAGTTCAACTTTTACGATGGATTTGTTTAATGTATACGTTGGATGGTCTAAAAATATTTCATAGTGGGGCTTAGTATTATTGTTTATGTACATCTTCAATGATGAGGCATCTAATTCATGATGCTAACACGCACTGCTTATATAGGACTCAGATTGTGTGGCCACCACAGATGCTCATGGTGACCCAATGCTGCTAGATTTAAATGGGCCATGTGCCAATAGAAGAGATGAGACCTACACAAATCATGTTTGGAAGCTATTAGGTTGAGTACGTACTTGACGGGGACTCATCTTCAACAGTGGCACATGGCCCAATCAAATCATCCCACATTAGGCCATCACAAAGGTCAATGGTGTCAGGGTCACTACATAATTCATCTGCATATATACATTTAGAAGAGTAGAGGCGAAAATAAGATAAAAACACATTTAAAGATGGCCTTAAAGTGTTATGATGTTGCTCTCTTTAAGGCAATATTCACACCCTTTTATTAGTTAAACCAATTTGTAAGAGAGTTGCAGCAAATTCACCTCTATGATATAATAAATCCACTCTCCTAAATTAGAGAATTGTGGGCTTTAACTTGCAAAACTGATAAACTACACCCCAAACACATTTTTATGGCGTACATCATTTCTATTACAATTTACTCCATTTTTCCTATTTGCGGTTTACTCCCTGAAAAGTTTACAATTTTTACAACTTTTTAAAAAATGACCCAAAATGAAAAATGGAGAAGAAAGAGTTGTTGAAGTTAATGTAATTCAGAATGATTTGCAAAGGATTTTTAAAGACCTTCAAAGGACACTACAACCCCATTTCATGAAAAGGCAAATGCCTTTGGGCGCGGATCAGCTAGTCCCAGTGGGACTAGCATAAGGGGTGATTTCAAATCTTTGTGGGCCCCACCATGATGCATGTGTTTTATCCATTCTGTCCATTCATTTTTCCATCTTATTTTAAGGCACTAGCCCAAAAATGAGATAGATCCAAATCTCAGGTGGACCACACCACAAGGAAACAGTGGAGATTGACGCTCACCGTTGAAAACTTTTTTGCGGCCACAGAAGTTTGATATCAAGCCGATATTTGTTTTTTCCCTTCATCTAGGTCTATGTGGCCTTATTAAGAGGTTGGATGGCAAATAAACATTACAGTGGGCCTTAGGAAGATTTTAATGGTGGACGTTTAATCCCCATTGTTTTCTTGTGGTGTGGTCCACCTGAGATTTGGATCTGTCTCATTTTTGGGATTTTGCCTTAAAATAAGATGAAAAAATGGATGGACTACGTGGATAAAACACATACATCATGGTGGGGCCCACGGAGATTTGAAACCAACCCTTATGCTAGTCCCAGTGGGATTGGCAGATCCGCGCCCCATGCCTTTACATATTTTCTTAAATTTTCAAAGTGGTGTCTCTTTGTTAATGACATTCTTCCACTATTATTTCAAAATTAAAAGATGCTCCATTCACTAAGAGATATTATCATTCACAATCGAATGGTCACTAACAAACATTAAAAGGCATAGCCCTCTCCTCATTTTTTTCTTTTATATATAAAAAATCCAATAATTTTTTATTTTGAAAATTCTAATAATCCATCACTATTTTTCAAAATAAAAAGGTCAGAGTATGTAAGGAAGATATGTGCATAAGAGAATGTGTTTTATGGGTTCGAACCTTCATTTAGTATAGACAAATCAAAGTTGCATCAAAATCTTAAGTGACTATGGTTTTGAACTAAGTATTCTATACGATGTAATCAGACATGTTACACACACATTTTTAATTACCATGTGTTCTAAAAGTGTAGTACATTAACAATCTTATGCTCAGTCCTAGATTCATGAGTTCATGAGAGTAGTCAAAACTTCAGAATATTAAGAGGCAGTCCCACTTCTAATACTCATATATGTGACTCCTTATGAATGCCCATGTAATAATAATACCCTTGAAATGACTCATTAAGAGCAAAAGCCCATTCTCTTTATAATTACTACAAGTACTTTACACTGTACATACATTCTGGAGTGAGACAGATTAAAAAGCATACGGTGCTGCTTCAACCACTTCTTATGCAGTTTTTGCTCATTGAATCTATTAACTTAGGTTGGGTTTCCCTCATCCGGTGTCTATGAAGTGCTTTCTTGATGTTCTACTAAAAATATCCTTTAGCAGTCCCTTGGTGAATGGATACGTTGGATTTTGAGTGGACCTTACATATTGTATTGTTATAACACCATCATTAAGTAGTCGTCGCACAAAATTGTATCTTAGAATGAGATATCTATATTTTCATTATAAGTCTTGTTATATGTCTATGACAAGGACACTTTACTGTCATAGTAGATAGAGACAGGTGGCAAAGGCCTTTGCTAATAATGGTATCTTTAGTAACAAGTTTTGTAACTACCATGCCTCTTTACTATTAGTCGTCAAGGTTATGAATTCAGATTTCATGATGGAATAAAATATGCAAATTCGCTTCTTGAATCTCTAAGGAATGACAGATCTTCCAAATATAAAAATTCATCCATTGGTAGACTTGGATTAATCAGAATCAGTGACCCAACTTACATCACTATATCCTTTAGGCACAATGGAGTAACAGGAAACATGTAAACTATAATTAATTATTTTCTTCAAATATCTAAGTACTATAGAAACAATATTCTAATAATCTAAACTTGTGTAATTATAAACTTACTTAATTTATCTACGACAAAAGTAACATCAGGTCGAGTAGAAAGTATAGCTTGCATAAGATCATCAATTATCTTGGCACAGTCCAACTGCGATATATAACGATGTTCATTTTTAATTAACTTGATGTTAGAACTAAAATAAGGAAAAGTTAAGTTCTTGTCATAGTGATCAAACTTTCTAAGTATCTTTTCAATATAATGTGATTAAGATATAATTATACCACTTTTGTTTCTCATTAACTTGATATCTAGAATCACATTAGCTTCATCCTTATCATTTATGTTAAAACTAGATAATAAAAATCTTTCAGTGTCATTTATAACTTCTAAAGATGTATTAAAGATTAAGATGTCATCTACATAGAGACATAATTACTTCTTCATTAATAGAGAACTTTAAATTTATACATTTATCAAATTTATTAATATTAAAACCGTATGATGTGATCACTTCATTAAATTTTTATGCCATTATATATGTGTCTGTTTAAGTCCATAAACCGACTTAATCAATTTACATACTTTATTATTTCCTCACAGAATTATGAAACCTTTTGATTACTCTATAAATACATTTTCATCGAGATCATAATTTAGAAAAATTGTCTTTATTTCTATATGATGGATTTCTAATTTATAGATGAATGTCAGAGTAACTAAAACTTGGATAGTTGATATCCATGCTACAGGAGCATAAGTATAAAAAAGTTGACACATTCTCCTTGTGTAAATTCTGTACCAAATAATCTAACCTAAAACCTTTATGTGGTTCTACCTGACTTTAGTTTTCTTTTGAATATCCATTTATAGCTTATTGATTTTTATCATGAGGGTAGATCCACTAATTTCTATGTCCCGTTTTGCATTATAGAACTTATTTCATTGTTTATGGCTTCCTTCCAAAATGAAGCATCTTCAGATCTAAGAGCATTATTTAGAGTTATAGGATCATTCTTTATGTTACATACCAATATGATTTTTTCATGTTATGTTTTCTCTATCTCCTTTTATTAGTAGAAGGTAGAAGTCCGATTTAAAGGATGTACTTGTCTTGATCCTCTTAGTCCTTCAAGGTTCTATGTCCTCTTTATTTAGAATAGTGATGTTTTGAGATATCTAAGAGCTATTACTTGTATTAAGATATTGAGATCTTTATTCTTTTTTTGGTTGAAGAAGATAATGAAATTGTGTTGAATTGTCTAACACGATACCTTACGCTACATGCGAAAGCTTAGAGCGGAGTTCAAAATTATGACCAAGTACTAGAGGGGGAGGGGGGATGATTAGGACCATTTTAAAATCCATTTGAAAACCTTTGACTTAATTAAATTAATTAGCAATTATAAATTAATTAAGTAAGAACACTTAACCTCCAAGCGTAAGTGGGTCCAATTACAAAGGCTAGACAAGATTAAGTATTTAAGCAAACCAGCTTAAGCATATAGATTATACTAATGCAATATGTTAAGCTTCTAATCAATGTATAATTCTCTAGACTACAAAGGATATGACTATCTAAACAACTAGTCTAGAGAGCTATGTAGACAATATGAAATTCATCATGATAAGCATATGCCTACAAGCCTAGTCAACATACATCTTGTGTGTGATTGTACCTATCTAGAACATAACATACATTCCAATTAAGCATTCATAATTAATCAATTAAACATACAACGCATAAGTAGAAATGTGCTCAAATCAATCCCAAACACAAGCATGTACAGTGGTTTGAGTACTTGTCTATTCCATTCCCGGTTCACGTACTCATCCTTTAAGTAAACCAGAATTCACTAAGGGAGTTTAAATCAAGTTCCTCCCAACCTAAGTATTTTAAATCAGTTCCACCCTACCAGGGAGTTTGATAAGGTTCCTCCTAACCTATAACGGAGATTTTACTGGTTCATCTCTTAACCAAGATGTTTACGGGTTCTATCCGACCCAGGAGTTTGATAAGGTTCCTTCCAACCATTTGGTTCTAATCCAAGAACCTAACATGCTCCCGTCGGAGGCTCCCCTTGAAGACTTGGTCTACTTTGATTCCAAACTCTCACACTTAATCTTCCATAAGGAAAGAGTGCAACCGAACTCTTATAATTGACACTTATCTAATTGAGCTCCTTTATTCACGTCGCTTGGGTTACTTAATCTTAGTTCTCCTATGCGTCAATCAGCTCCCTGATGCTCCCTCGATCATGTTGCTGATGCGTCACCAATGCTTTAGCTCAACTGATTAGCTACCTTACATGTGATGCTCCAAAGAGATGTCGAAGGTACTAAGAGGTGGTGAGAATTCTCTACAACTAGTAGAATTTTGTTGCCTAGAGAAATTCTACCTAGTTGGATCTCTGGAGAGGTTTAAACTAAGGATATACCTATGATGTAGGTATCTAAAATATCTAGATATCAAGAGAGAACAAGTTCATCTTCATATAAGTTTTGAATTCTTCATCTTATGATTAAACACAAGGAAGATGACTTGAAATAGTTAGGATTAGAGCCTAATAGTGTGGGCAATGAGAGTGGCTTCTAATACACTAAATTCTCTCTATTAAAACCATAAATCGAGCCCAGCCTTTATATAAAGAAAACTCCAACAAATACAAAACGACTAGAAACGGCTAGTTCATGACCAATCGTGGCTCAATTGCGACCAGTCATGCAGGGTCCACAACCAGGTAGTTTGCTTGCTGTCTTAACAAAGGCCCTAAGCGACTGGTCTGCGACCGATCGAATTTGGCCAGGGACTTGTGTTCGCTTGCTATCCCGTTTCTAGCCACTGGCGACCGGTCGGCCAAGCCTGCGACAGGTCAACAGACCATGAGTTCTGCTGTTTGATTTAACTTGTTTTACAGCAGCCCATGCAACCTCTCGGGCCTTCTTTTGGGTGATCTTTTAGGACACCTAAGGCCAATCTAAGATGACTAAAAGTTTACATGTGGGGTTATGCTATCTAGAGGTTTGGTTTTGGATAAGGTTTAAGGATTTTGGCTCCCCAAGGTATCTCATTTACCTGTTTCTTCTTCCTTGATGCAGCAGGTCCACTTAAGTCACTGGTCTTCATCTTCTTTTGGCTCAACCAATACCTAGACTCACAGACCTACGTAATTGACAAATAAGGTGCACTAGTATGCTACAGAAAAGTGCACTAACAGATAACGAGTCTCAATAAAACTCGATATATTTAGATTTTATTATGGTGTTTATTAGATCATGTCATTATATTTCATGATTAGAAACTTATAAACCTTACTTCTTACATTTTAAAATTCGAAACCCGAGTGTGGTGACTCTGATCCCAAGTTCTAGGTTGTGAATTAAATTTTCATGCATTCATCTATCACATTAACATTTAGATCATTATTTATCTAAATTAAGCTATAATTAAATCATTCAAACTATGATAAATTTAAATTTAAATTGAAACTTTATAAATTCAAAGTTCAAAACTATTAAATCTTCACATCACTATCTACTTTAAGTTCTTTACAACTTTTCAATGAAAAATAACTAAAAGCTAAAAGTCTAAAGATTAAATGAAAGTAATTATTTAAGTATTATTCATCTTCTATTTATTTTTTTCTTGTAAACCTATAAGATGTTAAATAATTAAGTGAGTTAAAAGCTTAGTGAGATCATATCCACTACAGTTAAATTCAAAGAGATGAACCATATAGAATGGATCAATAACAAACACGATTAACAATATATCAACGATTAACATCAAGAATGTAATTCACACCAAGATGTCATGAATGAATCATGATGCCATACTGTTATGAATACAATAGTGTTTGCAAAATATATTTTATTCAAATTCAATTAAACATTTTTCTACAAACTCACATGACCCTAAACGTTAGGTACCCCTCACAAATCAATAATCACCACCTAACTAGTCCAACGAGGCATGTACTTAAATTTACTTGTCCATGATCTTGCATGGCTCTAGGTACCTTTCATAAATCAATCATGCTCGCCTAATCGGTCCAACGGGATATGTAAAATAACTAGGATTTCATGCAACTATAACATTAAGTACCTTTTATAAATCAACCACACCCACCTCAGTCCAACGAGGTGGTAAATCAATCATACATGCTGTGAGCAAATAAACCATACATCATTGATCCAACTGAGCAAATAAACCATGCCCAACCAACAGAGTAACAAGATCCCATATGGCTCTGATATTAGGTACCTTTTGCAAATCAACCATGCTCACCTAATCAGTTCAACTAGATGAAAAATCAACCATGCATCATCGATATGTCATTAAATCCAAAATCCAAATCTAAATATCCAATCCAAATAACATGTTTGACATGATGATGCAATGTAAATCAATTCTCAAGCAATCGTAATGCAATTCAATGTAAATCAATTCTTAAGGACTCGTAATGTAATTCAACAATTCAAGTTCAAGCACACCATGATCGTGATATATGTAATTATTATGATTAAACAACTTAACAATAATTTTAAACAATGATTTCAAGAGATTAGCAATGTAATTAATAATTAGTGATTTCAATATAGTTTAAGAGAGCAGCTATGAGTGATGATTCGAGATGTTCAATATTCAAGTTATTCAACAAGAGGCAACTCCAAGGCTTCAACAATGCAATGAAATATATCCAAATTAAAGGACATGCCCTTAACAAAAAAGAAAAGAAAAGGACTATACCTACAACTGAAATGGCTATACCCGAAAAAATGGCTAGGCCTAAGAAAAAAGACAACTATAATGTATATAAAAAATCTAATAAAGGAAATCTTAAATCACAAAGGAAAGAAGAAAATTTCAAAACTAGAAGTGGAGAGAGATTTTAAACATAATAGATCAACCAAATTCAACAATTCAAGAGAGAAGTTAAGAAAGGAAGATCACTCACCTGATGTTGTTGTCGATGGCTTAACCCAAACTAACTCGAATCACACCGTAATTGGGCTTAGTTTGATGTCGACTTGGTCCTAACTCGATTTCGAACCGACTCCATTCATAATTTGTTGGGATTACTAGACTGGATTTAATGCAACCTATGCCTAACTCAGCCCTAGATTGCTAGAACACTGTGAGTTAACTCAACAGATGATTAGCTGATTTCTTCTTCTTCTTCTTCTTCTTCTCTCTCTCTCTCTCTCTCTCTCTCTCTCTTGTCTGGGTTTTATAGAGCTTTCAAAAAGCTCTAACACCGTGGTGGCATCAGGTTGAAGCGGTTCGAAGTGCATGTGTGTCCACGTGTTAGGATCTTAATTTTCAAATTCATTTGCATGGGTAAGATTTGATTAATTTATTGTGATTATGAGGCCCACTGACTGGACATTTTGGATTCGATAACAACATCTTTTTAAGAATCGATGGCTATAGTTTAAATGAAAAGAGAGCTCCTCCTCTGATGAAGGATTTTCGGTCAGATAGTGGTCCTTTGAGATGAGGACATTGGACTCTCCGGATGGATCGTCAGAAGCTTAGAAAATGAAGAAATTAAAACTCCTCCCCCGTTTGATCAGTGGGTTCAAAGATTGAAGCATGCAGCTTCCACCGCCGTCTGTGGCCGAACCTTTCTGCATGAAACACGACTGTTGTGACTTAGATCGCTTTCTTGTGCAAAAAAGGAACATAAATTGACAGTTAAGATCTATCTTATCTTGACTGTTTGAGATTTCATTGATTCAAAATTATTGGTGGGGAATTTGAATTGCACTCGGCAATTGCACAATAATATTTTGAAAATGATACATATGACTATTGTTGGATGATATCTTGACTACAAATAGCCCAGATTTGATGAGGAAAACTCATGTGGATTGTGGTTAACTTGGCTTTTGAATGAAGGAAGGTTAAGAAAAAAATTTCTCTTTCGACTTGTTCTTCTGGTTCGACGTGGATTAAATTGACCCTATTTTATATGGCTGTGATTAATTTAATAGACGACTTGGATTAGTTAGGAATGGCTTGGATCGTGGCTCCGTTGGTCTTTCGAAAGAAGAAATGTAGTGAATGATCTTTTATTCAGAGGAAGAAACAAATGCGATTTCAAACTTCAACATACACTTACACGTGTGTGGGCATTTTGAGGCTTGACCCACACATGTATGTGATCGGATTTAAATTAAAGATCGACCACAATCAAGAAGTTCAATGACTCATCTAAACGTATGGATTGGTTTGATTGAAGTCAATTCCAAATTAGTGATTCACGATCGAATGATGACGAATAGTTGGCTTCGAAAATATTGATTGGTTCACGTTACAATCACAAGTTGAAAACCTATGGTGTATAAGTGTAGGTGTATGATCAGTCTTCTTAATTGACCATTGGATTGTGAATTATGGGGCGAAGAAATACGATATATGGCACACATGTAGTTACCAAATTTCATTTGAATTTTAAAAACTGAAGATCTAGTAAGATTCTTCCTGGGTGGTATGAGAACATTAGAAATAAGTCAAGATGTGGCCTGATGCGAGGTATAAACCAATAGATTCGTTGGGGTTTGCCTGTGGATTACAAGGATACTCGTTGTCTGATATTTAGGCGGTTCATCAAGCGAGTACACTGTGATTTCTGATGGATGGTTGATCTTACGAGTTAAGTCCCAAAATTGAAGGTGTATGCCTTAATTGGACTAACTAAGTATTGCCCAAAATTTCATCGCGATTGTGATCCTATAAATAGGTCTTTTAAAGATTGGTGTAGGGTAGGAACATATACACCGTACAAAAATTTAGATGAACAGTAGCGTATAAGTAGCCATCGGATTTGAACTTTAATAGTGTAAAACATTCTTTAGTCTACTGGGATTAGGTTGACGGGTTCATAATCAAAGATGATAAGATATTAATGACTTTGATTGATTTTTTATTCAAATCATGATGATGTTGCAGTCCAGATTGAAATTGAACAGTTGAATAGCTTAATTTGACCTTAAGGATTATTATCAACAGTTGGATTGATGAATGATCCATCGAGTTATGAAGTTTAAACTTAGGTTGTATAGAAGTATATGCATGTTCATGTACACAGGGGTAGGGACCTTATATTGTGGTCTTAATGATAGGTTAGTATATATGAGAGTGTTGAACAAGATAAATAGATCTTATTCTATAATGGATGTATATATCAGTAGATATAAAGATCTTGTAACTGGTTTACTATGATTGAGTGGTTTAAAATGAAGTGGATGATCAAATATCTTTATTTAATGACGAGTAATTTTTTCAAATATTGGTTTGTTGAATGATCAAGTATATGATGTTATATAAAAATTTAAACTCCATATATATTAATATAAAAAAATTATATTGTCAAAATTATACGTGTGAAAGTGCACTCGTGTACGAAATTTTTAAGAGTGTTAAATATAGACCTTGCTGTTTTGTGCATATCCTATGAAAATGCATTTAAGGGATCTCAACCTTATTTTAGGTCTTTTAGGCTTAGTAAGCTTAAAGCCCTATACCTTGAAATATGGGATGTTTAAAGTCATATTCTTCTGTGGTTCATATGGAGACCTATATCTTAGAGAGGGGTATCTTATTTAAGATATGATAGATAATTAAAATGATTTCTCTTTAAAATCTTGAATTTAAACCTGCATTATTTAGCATGAAGTTTACCATGTCTATAAGATTTTTTTTACCCTATTTTGTTGGTGTGAATAAGGAGTTATAATTTGATGAATTATACCATGAGTTTTGTAAAACTCTAAGAATTATAAGAATAGATATTATCCTCCCCTATCTGATATTAGGATTTTGATTCTTCGATCTGATCGATTCTCTACTTCTGCCTTATATATCTTAAACTTTTTTAATGTCTAATATTTATTCATCAATATGTATATTAAGGTATAACAAAAAATCATCTATAAATGTTAGATATTTTTCTATCTTAATATTATACTTCTCATCTCACATGAGTTATTATGAACTGGGTTTTAGAGTTGCAATTCTCTTTCCAACTTAGGGAACAATTCCCTAGTCATTTTGGATTGTACGCATACACTGCACTTATCATTAGGTTTTATGTACTTGGAAATTAGACTAAGACTAGACATGCTATTCTTATTACGTAAATTAATATTTCCTAGTCTAACAAGAGAAATCATCTATAAAAGTTAGATAGTTTTCCATCTTGTTATTATACTGTTCAACTAACATAAGTTACTATGAACTAGGTCTAAGAGTTGCGATTCTCTTTCCAACTTAGAGAATGGTTCCCTAGTCATTTTAGATTGTACAAAAATACTTACACTTATCATTAGGCTTTTTGCATTTGAAAATTAGATTAAGATTAGACATGTTATCCATATTATGAAAACTAATAAGTCTTAATCTAACATGCTAAACATAACATGAATCAAGCATATAAACATACAAAGAATTTTCATTTATAGGGTTTAAGTTAAACATTTTATTAGATACATAGCCATTCTCCACATGTATCTTATTTTTAGACATAATTAACTTATCGGATTCAAAAAGGCGATTGAATCCAAACTTAGTAAGTAAACTATTAGATATATGATTTCTCCTAATATTCAGTACATGCAACATAACGTTCATAGTAAGGATTTATCTGGAAGTTAACCTGAGCAATACCTATCATTTTCCTACAACCTTGGCTGTGGAGGCATTTTCCATGTATAGTTCTTGATCATACCCCACTATATTGTAGGAATTGAATATGTTGTGATTTCTACAAACATGTTTGGTAGCGCCAAAGTCTACTTACCATTCATAATCCTTATTCACCATGTTGATTTTAGATACGATAACAACCATATTCATGTCTTTTGCTATATTAACTTGCCGTTTCTTTTCTTGCATTTTCTTATTGTATCTTCGATAGTTTTTCTTAAAGTGGTCGGGGATTTTACAAAAGAAGCATAGACCCTTCTTAGATGTGTTCTTTTTAAACTTTTGATTACTGAGTTTGAACTAATCATCCTTCTTAAAAGGTAGTTTATTTGATTTCTGATTCATACTATTATTGACTAGGTTAGCTTTATCCAGGGTTTCTTATTATCATTCCTTTTTGTCATGGAGCCTATATTCTTCTTCTATTTAAAGAAACATCAGTAGATCCTCTAAAAACGTATTCTCCTTTATTTGTTTCAAAACTTTTCTAGTATCCTTCCATTCAGGTAGTAGTTTGGCTATAATGGTGAATACTTGAAAAGATTCGTCAAGATTAGTGCCATCGGAAATGTATGTTAAATGACGACTTGTAACCCATGAACTTAATCGAAGATAAGTTTTTCATCTAATATCTTGAATTCTAAAAGCCAAATTACAAGAAATATTTGTTGCTTTCATCCTCTGATGTATATTTAGTGAGTAACACTTACCACAATTCCTTATCAGTCTTCTTTTTACAGTAGATAACATATAGTGAGTCGGAAAGAGAATTGAAGATGTTGCATTTGCATGAGTAGTCTTTACTCTCTCAATCCTATTGTTTTTTAACTTGTTTTGCCATATAATTGTTGGAAAGTGGTGCAGGGGGTCTTTAGTAAGTACGTGATCTAACTTGAGCGTTATGAGAAAGAGACGCACCCTCGATTGCCATTGGAAGAAATTTGAGCCGTTGAACAATGTTACTTGAATGAAGTCGGCATAGCCCATAAAGGAGGCCATAATATCACCTTAAAATTAAAAGAATAAAAATAAAAATAAGATAAAAACATGCTTAAAGATAAGCTTAATGTGCATTACGATATCGTTATGTTACCCTTCTGGGGGTTCAACCAGTCTGCAAGAGGATTGTAACAAATTCACTTTCAGGATACAATAAGCATATTCTCCTAAACTAGATAAAAGTGTGCTTCAACCCATGAAATCGAAAAACCACACCCCGAACATAGTTTTGCAATGTACACCCCCAACTTCTTTGTTGTTACAAATGACTGTTGTAGAATAAAGTTGGTCGTCGAAAGATGTGATCAGAAAGTGATTAAGAGAAGTTATTATTAGATTGTTCGATAGCGAGCCTCCTCCGTTTTTAGTTCATCTCAGATCCGCGAGCAATGCCATCCGATCAACATGCGAGCAGCTCGGCTCGTGAGCAACTCCCGTCATGAGCACTCCCAAATATGGCCACTCTCGTCATGAGCACTCCGGATATATGACCACTCTCGTCATGAGCACTCCCGAATATGGCCACTCTCGTCATGAGCAGTCCTAACATGTGAGCAGCTCCCGAACATGCGAGCAGCCCTGGTCTCTGGTCATGTGAGCAGCCCTGGTCTCTGGTCTCTGGTCTCCGGTCATGTGAGCAGCCCTGGTCTCTAGCGAGTAGCTCCCGTCATATGAGCAGCTTTCGTCATGTGAGCAGCTCTGGTCTCTGGTCTCTGCTCTCTGGTCTCTGGTCTCTGGCGATGACGTCCTTCAGCTCATAGTACCAGCAGCCTATATATGCGAGCAGCTTGTCTCACGAGCATCTTCCAACTTGCGAGCAGCTTTAACTATGATGATCAGCGATGACATCCCTTAGCCTATAGTACCAGCAGCACGTATAAGCTGATTTTGGGCTTATCTTCGTCTACGGCTCCGTGTCTCAAGGGATCACTATCAAGGAACGTAATTGACCAGATAAGTAATTGGATTAGATTATTCCTTTATATAAGGATAAGCAGGATAAGCACCTTATCCCATGAAATCAGTAGATGATCTCGGTATCTTACGTAACAGAATGGGACATTCAGATCTATATAAATAGATGATTTCATCAATGAAAAGGGACACAATCTCTAAGCCTACGTTTGACACTTCATCTTAATATCACAGTACCCGTATTAACTTTGCCATCGGAGGGCCATAAGCCGGGCCAACCAGCGGTGGTCTTAACGTTTCTTGGTGATTGCAGGTTCCCTAATCTACACCATTCATCTCCGATTGGAGGTCAGACGACGAAGAATCAAAGTTGATCTCTGACCAACATCTGTTAGCCAATTTTTGGCGTCAACAGATTGGCGTCGTCTGTGGGATCGACTAAATTGTTCTCGCCTATTTCTTCCTTCGTCGTTCAGTCATCTTCTCCCTTTTACCTAATCAATGGTTAGCATCATCTACCACACATGCTCAACCAAGAGTTGGTGGATCATTTCACACATGCATCTCCACCAGTCTCATCTTCATCTCCAGCACTCCAACGTCAGGAGGGGCCCACATCTCCACCAAGCCGCTTAGTCGTCCATCAGTTAAGGACGTCGCACCCATCATCGATGGCCTTCATCTTGCATGTACATCCCATCTTCCAGAAACCAGGGCATTATAAGTGTACAACCCCTCATCCAACGTTCCTGATTCCACGTCACCTAGCCTTCATAAGTGTAAACATACAACCTAATGGTGGACATCATCAACGCCCAACAGGTGGGCCATCTTCAATCATCAGCACCTGATCAACTAACGATGCAGATGGGCGTCCATCCTCTCTGTCCAGCGGGATCTGCATTCACGTGTCATGCAACCATCACATCTTCTCAGCTCTGACATTCTGCAGCTGTCTGGAACGTGCAACCCCTCAAAGCCCAGCCGTTGATCACACCTCATAGATCTGCCCCGTTCATCAGCATGAGAAACCTCAGCCACAAAGTTGCCTCATCCAGAACCTTGTCACAGACTCTGACCTGCCAAAATTGATAAACGACTTGGATTTCTCATAAGACTCCTCGGTGGATCCCACCTAACGTCCATAGCAAAATCGCGCTCCTGCATCTGTTTCGAGAGTATCCGTCATAGAGGGACTCGCTCCTCACCAGCGGCAATGTCGCACACATCTCCCGCTGGTAGTCCGTGCAGAACCCCACCAATTCAATCATTCTTAAGCATATCCAGATCTCACGGACCAACTTCACCATCCAACCGTCCATCAGAGCCAGCAAGCTACAACGTCTCCAGCAAATAAAAACCCAGCCGTTGTAGCACATGAAGCTCTTCCCAGCAACCGCTCATCCATCTCATGCGGTCAACCACACCTCCAACTCCATGCTAAGGACACCGTCAACCAACAATGGAGCTTGCATCATCTACCATCCAGCATGGATAATCTATCCTCTTTAACTATCCACTCCAGCAGCTAGGACGCCTCCTTCATTCATGAACCAGCACACGCACCACCAGCGACATCCAAACCTTCTATAGTGATGGAACCCATGTTCCTGATCCAAACCGTCCATTTGATCCAAGCTCTTGGAAAACTTTGATCGTCCAAAGCTTTTTCATTATTTCCTGTTATGCAGCCCGCCAGAGTTCGAGACCTTCTTCGTATTTGAGTTCACAGATCATCTGAATCTCGCAAAACTAATCAATGACTTGGATTTCCTCATCTTACCTCGTAATGGATCACCATTCGTCATCACATGTGGGGCCAGCAACCATCAACGCCGCCCAGCTGATCTTCATCATCTAGCTAGCGGTCATCCACTCCATCCATTGCAAATGGTTAGGCTTGTGGAGGAGATTCCCAAGCCTCAGGAAAAGCATATACTCGAAAGGCATGCCAGAAACCTTAGCTTATTTATTGGGTGGAGGAATCATCCAGTACGTTAAGTTTGGAGCCATCATCCAACCTCTCTCTCTCACGAAGATGCTAAAGGAATCCATTTCCCTCATAAGGATTCCATCGTTGTAGCGTTAAAGCTCTCATGCCTCAACGAAACGGAATATGAAGTCTTAATTGTCGGCCTCAAATTAGCAAATATACACGCAATAAGGAACCTACTCATTCACAATGACTCTCAGCTCGTTGTATATCAAGTGCTCAACGAATTCGAGGCAAAGGAGGAGCGGATGGCTTCGTACAAATCTCAGGTACTCATCTTGCTCGCTCAAATTGAACAAATATAGAATAAGTCATATTCCTCGAGAGGAGAACAAGCTCGCAGGTTCTTTGGCAAAATTATCTTCTGCACCTGAGTCCGATTTGACGCAAGCTGTTCTTCTTAAGCATCTATCTACCCCGAGTGTCAATCAAGTTGCTCCAGAGCAGCTCGCACATTTCTTTTATCTTCTTGTTGGATGGACCCCATCATCCTTTACTCTAAAGCGGATGACTCCCAGATGATAAAAATCAGCCCGACAATTCGCTATCGTGCTGCCAGGTACATCTTACAAAATAAAAAATTGTTACGTAAAAGTTTTACTTTACTGTATTTAAAGTGTCTCCATCCAGAAGAAGCACACCGTGTTCTATATGAAATACACCAGGGGGCATGCGTTAATTATCCCAAAGGACAGTCTCTATCAAACAAAGCAATGAGACAATGATACTATTGGCCCACTATGAAGGCGGATGCTATCGAATTCTCAAAGAAATGTGACAAATATCAGCGACATTCTCCATTCCCTCATTTACTGTCTGAGTAAATGACGTCGATGGACGGTCCTTGGCCTTTCGCTCAATGGAGAATCGATATAATCAGACCACTACCTATGGGAAAAGGACGTGGCAGTCGATTACTTCACCTCGATCTCCTAGAAGAAAAAATGAACATATCTTGTCTTCGAGTAGTGGCTTATCAACAACTTGGTGCTCAGGCAAAACATCGGAACAGCCACTCGGTCATTGCATCTTAATTGGGAAGGCCCGTATCGAGTCATCGAGATTGCTCGACCAGCTGTTCACCTATGGAATCCATAACTTGGTCGCTACTCCATTTTTTAGACCCGAATAGCCTCGAAGGGAATACATACATTCTCTTGGCCAATCTTCTGCCCTTGGTAGAATCAAAGCCTCAATCGATAGATCAGTCTATCTCTATGCGGACATGGTCGCCAAGACCTCCCAGATTGAGCCACTACCCTTAGTAGAATCAAAGCCTCAATTGATAGATCAATCTATCTCTATGCGGACATGGTCAGCAAGACCTCCCAGATTGAGCCCAACTCATTTTCATGAGTTGAGTAAAACATTATAGCATGAAGTGACTAAGTCATCTGCTCACCGTAGGACCAAAGACTCAATTGATAGGCCAGCCTATCTCTATGCAGAAAGCTGGCACTTATAAATGCATGCTCAATCATGTACGGCTTCTCCTCCGAAAATAGGCGGTTACATATACATACAAGTCCTTCGCGTAGCTCCTCAACACTAAGGACTTGGGGGGCATCTGTTGTAGAATAAAGTTGGTCGTCGAAAGATGTGATCAGAAAGTGATTGAGAGAAGTCATTAT
>PVNU02002606.1:0-12077 GCA_003013855.2 Liriodendron chinense
ATAAAAAGTTGAGAAGGAAAAAGAGTTTTATGAGAACAATGACGAATTTTTGAAAATATAGAGCTTCTCTAAAGCCAAACGTGAGATTTGTAAATTTTAAAATTTCTCTGAAAAAATGAAAGTTTTCTAAAAAAAAAAAATTCTACGAAAATGGGGCGTTTGTAAAAAAGTTATGTTTCTGCGAAAACGAGGTTTTTCTTTAAATACAAAGCCATTCTTTAGAAAAAATAAATGTGCGGTTATTTTAAAACTTATAATTTTTATGAGAAAACGAAAGTTTTCTAAAAAAAAAAGAAAGTTCTTTAAAAAAATAAGTTTTTCGAAAATGATAGTTTTGTAAAAGAAAAGAAATTGGGATATTTTGCAAAATGTCGATTTTTTGAAAGTATAAAGTTTCTGAAGGAAAATGTGAGTTTCTAAAGAAATATAGTTTCTGGGATAAAACAAGTATTTTTAAAAAGTTTAAGTTTCGTGAAAAACGGTGATTTTTTTGAAGAATAACGCCTTTGCTCGGAAAAAAACTGAGTTCTCCGAAAAATAATGTTCGAGCGAAAGAAATAAAATGTTTTGGAGAAGGAAAAAGAGTATTATGAGAACAATGACGAATTTTTGAAAATATAGAGCTTCTCTAAAGCCAAACGTGAGATTTGTGAAATTTTAAAATTTCTCTGGAAAAAATGAAAGTTTTCTAAAAATAAAAATTCTACGAAAATGGGCGCATTGTAAAAAAGTTTAGTTTCAGTGAAAACCGAGGTTTTTCTTTAAATACATAGCCTTTTTAAGAAAAAAAATGTGCGGTTATTTAAAACTTATAATTTTTATGAGAAAATGAAAGTTTTCTAAAAAATAAGAAAGTTCTTTTAAAAAAAAATAAGTTTTTCGAAAAATGATAGTTTTGTAAAAAAGAAAAGAAATTGGGATATTTTGCAAAATGTCGGTTTTTTGAAAGTATAAAGGTTTTGTGAAGGAAAATGTTTAGTTTTCTAAAAGAAATATAGTTTCTCGAATAAAAACTAAGTATTTATAAAAAGTTTAAGTTTCCGTGAAAAACGGCGATTTTTTCTAAGAATAACGCCTTTGTTCGAAAAAAACTGAGTTTCCGAAAAAATATTGTTCGAGCGAAAGAAATAAAACGTTTTGGAGAATAAAAAAGGGTTCTATTAGAACAATGACGAATTTGTGAAAATATAGAGCTTCTCTAAAGCCAAACGTGAGATTTGTGAAATTTTAAAATTTCTCTGGAAAAATGAAAGTTTTCTAAAAAATAAAAATTCTACGAAAAATGGGCGCTTTGTAAAAAAGTTATAGTTTCTGCGAAAACCGAGGTTTTTCTTTAAATACAAAGCCATTCTTTAGAAAAAATAATGTGCGGTTATTTTAAACTTATAATTTTATGAGAAACAAAGTTTTCTAAAAAAAAAGAAAGTTCTTTTAAAAAAAATAAGTTTTTCGAAAATGATAGTTTTGTAAAAAGAAAAGAAATTGGATATTTTGCAAAATGTCGGTTTTTGAAAGTATAAAGGTTTGTGAAGGAAAATGTGAGTTTTCTAAAAGAAATATAGTTTCTCGAATAAAAATAAGTATTTATAAAAAGTTTAAGTTTCCGTGAAAAACGGCGATTTTTTCTAAGAATAACGCCTTTGTTCGAAAAAAACTGAGTTTTCCGAAAAAATATTGTTCGAGCGAAAGAAATAAAACGTTTTGGAGAATAAAAAAGGGTTCTATGAGAACAATGACGAATTTGTGAAAATATAGAGCTTCTCTAAAGCCAAACGTGAGATTGTGAAATTTTAAAATTTCTCTGAAAAAAATGAAAGTTTTCTAGAAAATAAAAATTCTACGAAAAATGGGCGCATTGTTAAAAAGTTATCGTTTCTATGAAAATCGAGGTTTTCTTTAAATACAAAGCCTTCTTAAGAAAAAAAATGTGCGGTTATTTAAAACTTATAATTTTTATGAGAAAATGAAAGTTTTCTAAAAAAAAAAGAAGTTCTTTTAAAAAAATAAGTTTTTCGAAAATGATAGTTTTGAAAAAAGAAAAGAAATTGGGATATTTTCAAATATCGGTTTTTGAAAGTATAGGTTTTATGAAGGAAAATGTGAGTTTTCCAAAAGAAATATAGTTTCTGGGAAAAAAACAAGTATTTTTAAAAAGTTTAAGTTTCCGTGAAAAACAGCGATTTTTTTGAAGAATAACGCCTTTGCTCGGAAAAAAAAAAACTGAGTTTTCCGAAAAAATATTGTTCGAGCGAAAGAAATAAAAAGTTTTGGAGAAGGAAAAAGAGTTTTATGAGAACAATGACGAATTTTGAAAATGTAGAGCTTTTGGAGAAAAATAAGTTTTTCGAAAATGATAGTTTTGCAAAAAAGAAAAGAAATTGGGATTTTGCAAAATGTCGGTTTTTGAAAGTAAAGGTTTTGTGAAGGAAAATGTGAGTTTTCTAAATGAAATATAGTTTCTGGGATAAAAATAAGTATTTTTAAAAAGTTTAAGTTTCCGTGAAAAAGGGCGATTTTTCGAAGAATAATGCCTTTGCTCGAAAAAAAAACTGAGTTTTCCGAAAAATATTGTTCGAGCGAAAGAAATAAAAAGTTTTGGAGATAAAAAAGGGTTCTATGAGAACAATGATGAATTTGTGAAAATATAGAGCTTCTCTAAAGCCAAACGTGAGATTTGTGAAATTTTAAAATTTCTCTGAAAAAAATGAAAGTTTTCTAGAAAATAAAAATTCGTACGAAAAATGGGCGCATTGTAAAAAAGTTATCGTTTCTGTGAAAATCGAGGTTTTTCTTTAAATACAAAGCCTTTCTTAAGAAAAAAAAAATGTGCGGTTATTTAAAACTTATAATTTGTATGAGAAAATGAAAGTTTTCTAAAAAAAAAGAAGTTCTTTTAAAAAAAATAAGTTTTCGAAAATGATAGTTTTGAAAAAAAGAAAAGAAATTGGGATATTTTTCAAAATATCGGTTTTTTGAAAGTATAAAGGTTTATGAAGGAAAATGTGAGTTTTCTAAAAGAAATATAGTTTCTGGGAAAAAAACAAGTATTTTTAAAAAGTTTAAGTTTCCGTGAAAAACGGTGATTTTTTTGAAGAATAACGCCTTTGCTCGGAAAAAAAAACTGAGTTCTCCGAAAAATATTGTTCGAGCGAAAGAAATAAAAAGTTTTGGAGAAGGAAAAAGAGTTTTATGAGAACAATGACGAATTTTTGAAAATATAGAGCTTCTCTAAAGCCAAACGTGAGATTTGTGAAATTTTAAAATTTCTCTGGAAAAAATGAAAGTTTCTAAAAAATAAAAATTCTACGAAAAATGGGCGCTTTGTAAAAAAGTTATAGTTTCTGTGAAAACCGAGGTTTTTCTTTAAATACAAAGCCATTCTTTAGAAAAAAAAATGTGCGGTTATTTTAAACTTATAATTTTTATGAGAAAACGAAAGTTTTCTAAAAAAAAAGAAAGTTCTTTTAAAAAAAAATAAGTTTTTCGAAAATGATAGTTTTGTAAAAAAGAAAAGAAATTGGGATATTTTGCAAAATGTCGATTTTTTGAAAGTATAAAGGTTTTCTGAAGGAAAATGTGAGTTTTCTAAAAGAATATGTTTCTGGGATAAAAACAAGTATTTTTAAAAAGTTTAAGTTTCCGTGAAAAACGGTGATTTTTTTGAAGAATAACGCCTTTGCTCGGAAAAAAAAACTGAGTTCTCCGAAAAAATAATGTTCGAGCGAAAGAAATAAAATGTTTTGGAGAAGGAAAAAGAGTTTTATGAGAACAATGACGAATTTTTGAAAATATAGAGCTTCTCTAAAGCCAAACGTGAGATTTGTGAAATTTTAAAATTTCTCTGGAAAAAATGAAAGTTTTCTAAAAAATAAAAATTCTACGAAAAATGGGCGCATTGTAAAAAAGTTATAGTTTCAGTGAAAACCGAGGTTTTTCTTTAAATACATAGCCTTTCTTAAGAAAAAAAATGTGTGCGGTTATTTAAAACTTATAATTTTTATGAGAAAATGAAAGTTTTCTAAAAAATAAGAAAGTTCTTTTAAAAAAAAATAAGTTTTTCGAAAATTGATAGTTTTGTAAAAAAGAAAAGAAATTGGGATATTTTGCAAAATGTCGGTTTTTTGAAAGTATAAAGGTTTTGTGAAGGAAAATGTGAGTTTTCTAAAAGAAATATAGTTTCTCGAATAAAAATAAGTATTTTAAAAAGTTTAAGTTTCCGTGAAAAACGGCGATTTTTTCTAAGAATAACGCCTTTGTTCGAAAAAAAACTGAGTTTTCCGAAAAAATATTGTTCGAGCGAAAGAAATAAAAAGTTTTGGAGAATAAAAAAGGGTTCTATGAGAACAATGATGAATTTGTGAAAATATAGAGCTTCTCTAAAGCCAAACGTGAGATTTGTGAAATTTTAAAATTTCTCTGGAAAAAATGAAAGTTTTCTAAAAAATAAAAATTCTACGAAAAATGGGCGCTTTGTAAAAAAGTTATAGTTTCTGCGAAAACCGAGGTTTTTCTTTAAATACAAAGCCATTCTTTAGAAAAAAATAATGTGCGGTTATTTTAAACTTATAATTTTTATGAGAAAACGAAAGTTTTCTAAAAAAAAAGAAAGTTCTTTTAAAAAAAATAAGTTTTTCGAAAATGATAGTTTTGTAAAAAAGAAAAGAAATTGGGATATTTTGCAAAATGTCGATTTTTTGAAAGTATAAAGGTTTTCTGAAGGAAAATGTGAGTTTTCTAAAAGAAATATAGTTTCTGGGATAAAAACAAGTATTTTTAAAAAGTTTAAGTTTCCGTGAAAAACGGTGATTTTTTTGAAGAATAACGCCTTTGCTCGGAAAAAAAAACTGAGTTCTCCGAAAAAATAATGTTCGAGCGAAAGAAATAAAAGTTTTGGAGAAGGAAAAAGAGTTTTATGAGAACAATGACGAATTTTGAAAATATAGAGCTTCTCTAAAGCCAAACGTGAGATTTGTGAAATTTTAAAATTTCTCTGGAAAAAATGAAAGTTTTCTAAAAAATAAAAATTCTACGAAAAATGGGCGCATTGTAAAAAGTTATAGTTTCAGTGAAAACCGAGGTTTTTCTTTAAATACATAGCCTTTCTTAAGAAAAAAATGTGCGGTTATTTAAAACTTATAATTTTTATGAGAAAATGAAAGTTTTCTAAAAAATAAGAAAGTTTTTAAAAAAAAATAAGTTTTTCGAAAATTGATAGTTTTGTAAAAAAGAAAAGAAATTGGGATATTTTGCAAAATGTCGGTTTTTTGAAAGTATAAAGGTTTTGTGAAGGAAAATGTGAGTTTTCTAAAAGAAATATAGTTTCTCGAATAAAATAAGTATTTTTAAAAAGTTTAAGTTTCCGTGAAAAACGGCGATTTTTTCTAAGAATAACGCCTTTGTTCGAAAAAAAACTGAGTTTTCCGAAAAAATTGTTCGAGCGAAAGAAATAAAACGTTTTGGAGAATAAAAAGGGTTCTATGAGAACAATGACGAATTTGTGAAAATATAGAGCTTCTCTAAAGCCAAACGTGAGATTTGTGAAATTTTAAATTTCTCTGGAAAAAATGAAAGTTTCTAAAAAAAAATTCTACGAAAAATGGGCGCATTGTAAAAAAGTTATAGTTTCTGTGAAAACGAGGTTTTTCTTTAAATACAAAGCCTTTCTTAAGAAAAAAAATGTGCGTTATTTAAAACTTATAATTTTATGAGAAAATGAAAGTTTTCTAAAAAAAAGAAAGTTCTTTTAAAAAAAAATAAGTTTTTCAAAAATTGATATTTTGTAAAAAAGAAAAGAAATTGGGATATTTTGCAAAATATCGGTTTTTTGAAAGTATAAAGGTTTTGTGAAGGAAAATGTGAGTTTTCCTAAAAGAAATATAGTTTCTCGGATAAAAACAAGTATTTTTAAAAGTTTAAGTTTCCGTGAAAAACGGCGATTTTTTCTAAGAATAACGCCTTTGTTCGAAAAAAAAACTGAGTTTTCCGAAAAAATATTGTTCGAGCGAAAGAAATAAAACGTTTTGGAGAAAAAAAGGGTTCTATGAGAACAATGACGAATTTGTGAAAATATAGAGCTTCTCTAAGCCAAACGTGAGATTTGTGAAATTTTAAAATTTCTCTGAAAAAATGAAAGTTTTCTAGAAAATAAAAATTCTACGAAAATGGGCGCATTGTTAAAAAGTTATCGTTTCTGTGAAAATCGAGGTTTTTCTTAAATACAAAGCCTTTCTTAGAAAAAAAAAATGTGCGGTTATTTAAAACTTATAATTTTTATGAGAAAATGAAAGTTTTCTAAAAAAAAAAGAAAGTTCTTTTAAAAAAAAATAAGTTTTTCGAAAATGATAGTTTTGAAAAAAAGAAAAGAAATTGGGATTTTTCAAAATATCGGTTTTTTGAAAGTATAAAGGTTTTATGAAGGAAAATGTGAGTTTTCCAAAAGAAATATTGTTTCTGGGAAAAAAACAAGTATTTTTAAAAAGTTTAAGTTTCCGTGAAAAACAGCGATTTTTTTGAAGAATAACGCCTTTGCTCGGAAAAAAAAAACTGAGTTTTCCGAAAAAATATTGTTCGAGCGAAAGAAATAAAAAGTTTTGGAGAAGGAAAAGAGTTTTTGAATAATGACGAATTTTTGAAAATATAGAGCTTTGGAGAAAAAATAAGTTTTCGAAAAATGATAGTTTTGTAAAAAAGAAAAGAATTGGGATATTTTGCAATGTCGGTTTTTTTTTGAAAGTATAAGGTTTTGTGAAGGAAAATGTGAGTTTTCTAAATGAATATAGTTTCTGGGATAAAATAAGTATTTTTAAAAAGTTTAAGTTTCCGTGAAAAAAAAGGGCGATTTGTCGAAGAATAATGCCTTTGCTCGAAAAAAAACTGAGTTTTCCGAAAAAATATTGTTCGAGCGAAAGAAATAAAAAGTTTTGGAGAATAAAAAAATGGTTCTATGAGAACATGACGAATTTGTGAAATATAGAGCTTCTCTAAAGCCAAACGTGAGATTTGTGAAATTTTAAAATTTCTCTGAAAAAAATGAAAGTTTTCTAGAAAATAAAAATTCTACGAAAAATGGGCCGCATTGTAAAAAAGTTTATCGTTTCTGTGAAAATCGAGGTTTTTCTTCAAATACAAAGCCTTTCTTACGAAAAAAAAATGTGCGGTTATTTAAAACTTATAATTTTTATGAGAAAATGAATGTTTTCTAAAAAAAAGAAAGTTCTTTTAAAAAAAATAAGTTTTTCGAAAAATGATAGTTTTGAAAAAAAAGAAAAGAAATTGGGATATTTTCAAAATATCGGTTTTTTGAACGTATAAAGGTTTTATGAAGGAAAATGTGAGTTTCTATGAAAAATATTGTTTCTGGGAAAAACACAAGTATTTTTAAAAAGTTTAAGTTTCCGTGAAAAACAGCGATTTTTTTGAAGAATAACGCCTTTGCTCGGAAAAAAAAAACTGAGTTTTCCGAAAAAATATTGTTCGAGCGAAAGAGCGAAAGAAATAAAAGTTTTGGAGAAGGAAAAAAGAGTTTTATGAGAATAATGACGAATTTTTGAAAATATGAGCTTTGGAGAAAATAAGTTTTTCGAAAAATGATAGTTTTGTAAAAAAGAAAAGAATTTGGGATATTTGCAAAATGTCGGTTTTTTGAAAGTATAAAGGTTTTGTGAAGGAAAATGTGAGTTTTCTAAATGAAATATAGTTTCTGGATAAAATAAGTATTTTTAAAAAGTTTAAGTTTCCGTGAAAAAGGGCGATTTTTCGAAGAATAATGCCTTTGCTCGAAAAAAAAACTGAGTTTTCCGAAAAAATATTGTTCGAGCGAAAGAAATAAAAAGTTTTGGAGAATAAAAAAGGGTTCTATGAGAACAATGATGAATTGTGAAAATATAGAGCTTCTCTAAAGCCAAACGTGAGATTTGTGAAATTTTAAAATTTCTCTGAAAAAAATGAAAGTTTCTAGAAAATAAAAATTCGAAAAAATGGGCGCATTGTAAAAAAGTTATCGTTTCTGTGAAAATCGAGGTTTTTCTTTAAATACAAAGCCTTTCTTAAGAAAAAAAAATGTGCGGTTATTTAAAACTATAATTTTTATGAGAAAATGAAGTTTTCTAAAAAAAAAGAAAGTTCTTTTAAAAAAAATAAGTTTTTCGAAAAATGATAGTTTTGAAAAAAAGAAAAGAAATTGGGATATTTTCAAAATATCGGTTTTTTGAAAGTACAAAGGTTTTATGAAGGAAAATGTGAGTTTTCTAAAAGAAATATAGTTTCTGGGAAAAAAACAAGTATTTTTAAAAAGTTTAAGTTTTCGTGAAAAACGGTGATTTTTTTGAAGAATAACGCCTTTGCTCGGAAAAAAAAAAACTGAGTTCTCCGAAAAAATATTGTTCGAGCGAAAGAAATAAAAAGTTTTGGAGAAGGAAAAAGAGTTTTATGAGAACAATGACGAATTTTGAAAATATAGAGCTTCTCTAAAGCCAAACGTGAGATTTGTGAAATTTTAAAATTTCTCTGGAAAAAATGAAAGTTTTCTAAAAAATAAAAATTCTACGAAAAATGGGCGCTTTGTAAAAAGTTATAGTTTCTGCGAAAACCGAGGTTTTTCTTTAAATACAAAGCCATTCTTTAGAAAAAAATAATGTGCGGTTATTTTAAACTTATAATTTTTATGAGAAAACGAAAGTTTTCTAAAAAAAAAAGAAAGTTCTTTTAAAAAAAAATAAGTTTTTCGAAAATGATAGTTTTGTAAAAAAGAAAAGAAATTGGGATATTTTGCAAAATGTCGATTTTTTGAAAGTATAAAGGTTTTCTGAAGGAAAATGTGAGTTTTCTAAAAGAAATATAGTTTCTGGGATAAAAACAAGTATTTTTAAAAAGTTTAAGTTTCCGTGAAAAACGGTGATTTTTTTGAAGAATAACGCCTTTGCTCGGAAAAAAAAACTGAGTTCTCCGAAAAAAATAATGTTCGAGCGAAAGAAATAAAAAGTTTTGGAGAAGGAAAAAGAGTTTTATGAGAACAATGACGAATTTTTGAAAATATAGAGCTTCTCTAAAGCCAAACGTGAGATTTGTGAAATTTTAAAATTTCTCTGGAAAAAATGAAAGTTTTCTAAAAAATAAAAATTCTACGAAAAATGGGCGCATTGTAAAAAAGTTATAGTTTCAGTGAAAACCGGTTTTTCTTTAAATACAAGCCTTTCTTAAGAAAAAAAATGTGCGGTTATTTAAAACTTATAATTTTTATGAGAAAATGAAAGTTTTCTAAAAAATAAGAAAGTTCTTTTAAAAAAAAAATAAGTTTTTCGAAAATTGATAGTTTTGTAAAAAAGAAAAGAAATTGGGATATTTTGCAAAATGTCGTTTTTTTGAAAGTATAAAGGTTTTGTGAAGGAAAATGTGAGTTTTCTAAAAGAAATATAGTTTCTCGAATAAAAATAAGTATTTTTAAAAAGTTTAAGTTTCCGTGAAAAACGGCGATTTTTTCTAAGAATAATGCCTTTGTTCGAAAAAAAACTGAGTTTTCCGAAAAAATATTGTTCGAGCGAAAGAAATAAAACGTTTTGGAGAATAAAAAAGGGTTCTATGAGAACAATGACGAATTTGTGAAAATATAGAGCTTCTCTAAAGCCAAACGTGAGATTTGTGAAATTTTAAAATTTCTCTGAAAAAAATGAAAGTTTTCTAGAAAATAAAAATTCTACGAAAAATGGGCGCATTGTTAAAAAGTTATCGTTTCTATGAAAATCGAGGTTTTTCTTTAAATACAAAGCCTTTCTTAAGAAAAAAAAATGTGCGGTTATTTAAAACTTATAATTTTTATGAGAAAATGAAAGTTTTCTAAAAAAAAAAGAAAGTTCTTTTAAAAAAAAATAAGTTTTCGAAAAATGATAGTTTTGAAAAAAAGAAAAGAAATTGGGATATTTTTCAAAATATCGGTTTTTTGAAAGTATAAAGGTTTTATGAAGGAAAATGTGAGTTTTCCAAAAGAAATATAGTTTCTGGGAAAAAAACAAGTATTTTTAAAAAGTTTAAGTTTCCGTGAAAAACAGCGATTTTTTTGAAGAATAACGCCTTTGCTCGGAAAAAAAAAACTGAGTTTTCCGAAAAAATATTGTTCGAGCGAAAGAAATAAAAAGTTTTGGAGAAGGAAAAAGAGTTTTATGAGAACAATGACGAATTTTTGAAAATGTAGAGCTTTTGGAGAAAAAATAAGTTTTTCGAAAAATGATAGTTTTGCAAAAAAGAAAAGAAATTGGGATATTTTGCAAAATGTCGGTTTTTTGGAAGTATAAAGGTTTTGTGAAGGAAAATGTGAGTTTTCTAAATGAAATATAGTTTCTGGGATAAAAATAAGTATTTTTAAAAAGTTTAAGTTTCCGTGAAAAAGGGCGATTTTGTCGAAGAATAATGCCTTTGCTCGAAAAAAAAACTGAGTTTTCCGAAAAAATATTGTTCGAGCGAAAGAAATAAAAAGTTTTGGAGAATAAAAAAGGGTTCTATGAGAACAATGATGAATTTGTGAAAATATAGAGCTTCTCTAAAGCCAAACGTGAGATTTGTGAAATTTTAAAATTTCTCTGAAAAAAATGAAAGTTTTCTAGAAAATAAAAATTCGTCGAAAAATGGGCGCATTGTAAAAAAGTTATCGTTTCTGTGAAAATCGAGGTTTTTCTTTAAATACAAAGCCTTTCTTAAGAAAAAAAAATGTGCGGTTATTTAAAACTTATAATTTGTATGAGAAAATGAATGTTTTCTAAAAAAAAAAGAAAGTTCTTTTAAAAAAAATAAGTATTTCGAAAAATGATAGTTTTGAAAAAAAGAAAAGAAATTGGGATATTTTTCAAAATATCGGTTTTTTGAAAGTATAAAGGTTTTATGAAGAAAAATGTGAGTTTTCTAAAAGAAATATAGTTTCTGGGAAAAAAACAAGTATTTTAAAAAGTTTAAGTTTCCGTGAAAAACGGTGATTTTTTTGAAGAATAACGCCTTTGCTCGGAAAAAAAAAAACTGAGTTCTCCGAAAAAATATTGTTCGAGCGAAAGAAATAAAAAGTTTTGGAGAAGGAAAAAGAGTTTTATGAGAACAATGACGAATTTTTGAAAATATAGAGCTTCTCTAAAGCCAAACGTGAGATTTGTGAAATTTTAAAATTTCTCTGGAAAAAATGAAAGTTTTCTAAAAATAAAATTCTACGAAAAATGGGCGCTTTGTAAAAAAGTTATAGTTTCTGCGAAAACCGAGGTTTTTCTTTAAATACAAAGCCATTCTTTAGAAAAAAATAATGTGCGGTTATTTTAAACTTATAATTTTTATGAGAAAACGAAAGTTTTCTAAAAAAAAAAGAAAGTTCTTTTAAAAAAAAATAAGTTTTTCGAAAATGATAGTTTTGTAAAAAAGAAAAGAAATTGGGATATTTGCAAAATGTCGATTTTTTGAAAATAAAGGTTTTCTGAAGGAAAATGTGAGTTTTCTAAAAGAAATATAGTTTCTGGGATAAAAACAAGTATTTTTAAAAAGTTTAAGTTTCCGTGAAAAAGGGCGATTTTGTCGAAGAATAATGCCTTTGCTCGAAAAAAAAACTGAGTTTCCGAAAAAATTGTTCGAGCGAAAGAAAGAATAAAAAGTTTTGGAGAATAAAAAAGGGTTCTATGAGAACAATGACGAATTTGTGAAAATATAGAGCTTCTCTAAAGCCAAACGTGAGATTTGTGAAATTTTAAAATTTCTCTGAAAAAATGAAAGTTTTCTAAAATAAAAATTCTACGAAAAATGGGCGCATTGTAAAAAAGTTATCGTTTCTGTGAAATCGAGGTTTTTCTTTAAATACAAAGCCTTTCTTAAGAAAAAAAATGTGCGGTTATTTAAAACTTATAATTTTTATGAGAAAATGAAAGTTTTCTAAAAAAAAAAGAAAGTTCTTTTAAAAAAAAATAAGTTTTTCGAAAAATGATAGTTTTGAAAAAAAGAAAAGAAATTGGGATATTTTCAAAATATCGGTTTTTTGAAAGTAAAGGTTTTATGAAGGAAAATGTGAGTTTTCTAAAAGAAATATAGTTTCTGGAAAAAAACAAGTATTTTTAAAA
>PVNU02002607.1:0-26230 GCA_003013855.2 Liriodendron chinense
TGCTTAGCATATCACTATCACATTTTGTTGATTAAGATAGTGATACCTGATGATGACACAGTAAATGAACCTAATTACCTACAATACTCAGATGCTTGTATCTGAGTGTGCTTGTAGTGCAAAAATAGAATACCATGGTACCATTTAAACAGTGTCTTATCATACTATACTCAGGTGCTTATTGTTTGTTTTATACTCCAAGAATTTATAACAGCATTAAAGTATCAGATAGGATATCTATAACTGTGCGTATCGAAATTTTCTAGAATTGGTTTGTACTTCTTCCTGAGGAACAGGGTTAACAGACATGAAATTGGAATAGGTTTCATTTAATTGATCAATCTGTAATCAATTTACTTTGAGATAAACCCCCAGACTGTCACACATGCCATTTTGTTTTCGGAAATCAAGAGCTCAGAAGCAAATAATATTTCCGGAAAGTGCTGCCACTGCAGTGGGAAGGAGCGATCAGGGACCATTGCAAGGGCCCACGTCACTGAAAACCTTGTTATTGAAAAGGCACCAGCTTCATCCGGTTCCAATGGAAGAATTAATGTAGAACAATCTGGACTTATAAGCACATCGGGTTTTCAGGCTTCTTGCAATGCTCTTTCAATTCGGGTCTTTAATAAGAAAGAAGGTGAAGATAGTGTGCCTGTCTGCTTGGAAGCTAAGCCAATAGAACGGGCGTTGAATGATTTGATTGGTGTAGGGAATGCATCCATGATGAAGGAAACTGAAGTTACTTGCACAAAAGGTGCTGAAACTGTTTGGTCTGATAGAATATCTGGGAAAGTGACCGTCTTGGCATGAAATGCCCACTTCTGGGCTGTTGGTTGTGAAGATGGCTTCTTGCAGGTATATAGAATGAAAAGAGGAATGCAGAATTCTACTATGATGCACACACTTCATGAAGGTCCATGAAGTGCAAACTATAACATCTTCTCTTTACATGTTTCTTATGTCAGTGGTAAGTACCGTTGATTAGGTGGGCTGTTGTGTGGATTGGCCATAGCAAAAAAGGGTGGCATTCAGATGATGGTATCCATCTGATTGCAGCCTGCAAATGTATGGTTGACTCCAAATTGAACAGAAATGAGCGAAGGTCCATGTGTGTGGTCAGATGGTCTAGATTGTCCAATCGCTGTGATTTTGGGCTATCTACCACCATACAGTGGTTCACTAGATCAATAGTCTCAATCACTGCATACATTTACCACCGACAGAGTGGAGACTACACTTCATAGGACTTTTGTGAAGTGCCTCTTTCACAGCATTTCTCAAATAAGAATCTCTTCTATTGTTTCCATAATAGTGCTTTTTGCCCATTCATGATTCGCTTTTTTTTTTTTTTTTTTTTTTGGGGGGGGGGGGGGGGGGGGGATTAGTCATGCAATGCGCACACCCTGTTAGATGCGCAACGCACCCACCTATTCTCAATGGTTAACATGTAACATATGGATCAATTACTGACCCCTATTTCTATGGTTAACATTATATGGATCATTCTTTACTGACCTATTGTATCTCCTACATTAAAGGCCATTGATTAATGGTTAACATTTGTAAGAAGGATCAAATACTCTGCTAAGTCCAAAACCATAATGAGTCATTCTGTTTTGGTCGAAACCCACAAGTTATATAGGGACAATGTATGCATGTGTTGTGGGAGGCATTCAGTTTGCACTCTAGCCAAACCAGTGAGTTTTGAAACCTTGTTCATGATATACATTGTAATCTTAGAATATTGAATTTTGGGCCTTTACAAATCCATTTACATGTGAGATTTTTTTATCATAGTCTAGCTAGCTTTAACAACTTGTGAATGCAAGATGGGAGAATGTGGATTTCTAAAGCAATAACATTCAAATAACATAAGCACGGGGCTCACTTAGTGGATGCCACAGATTCACCGTATTTTGCAAGATTAAAAATGATCTCTTATAAACATTTTGGCATGCTATTTTCTTCAATACCATTGGTTTAGTTACACATTGATTATTTGCAGAACATGATCTTATATTCCTATCCAAGGAAATGGGTTCCAGTTTTAGTATCTGAGTATATTGATAAGCCTTGTGCACCTTGGAGCTATAATCTCACTAGTTCTGTTAAAAGGATTTTTTTGGACTATAAAGCCTTGTGCACCCTAAAACAGAGCAATGGTCTACATGTAACCAAAAACTGACCACTCAATGGTGAAGTTGTCAAATCACTAGAAATGTTAGACTAGCCCAAATTAGTATACCATTCGCCAGACAATGGCAGAGCCTTGTGTGCAAAATGCCTTCTAATGCTTTTTAGTGAATTGTTGGGATGCCCACATCTTGTAAGATAAGTTTGGGAACTAACTAGTGGTCATTTTGACCATGGTGCACATTACTTTATAATGATTCTGCAAGCTTTAGAGTATGAAACTGGTACACATTACTTTATAATACTTGAAAGGTCTTTAAGAACTACTTTCCACCATTCCAGTTAATTAGGGAGGTAAGGTCTTTAAGAATTGCTTTCCAAATGGGTAGCTAATGAAAATTTACGATGATTATTCATACTTTACAGATAAATCGAAGGACCATTGATCAACTACTGTACACAAATATACATAAGCAAAAACAAAATGAAGAACTAAATAAAAAATGGCAATAGATAATAATGAAACAAGAAATTCAATACCTTCCTCCAAGATGGAAAGAAATCTCAAGCCCTCTAGTAACTTCTACAGCAACAACACCAACCACTACAACAGAAATGCAAAGTTCCTTTATCTAATTGGTCAAAATCAGCATTAAAGAAGATAGGGAACTGATCCCTGATCCAAAAATAACATGACGACTTCTAAGGCTGTAATTTTCTCAAGAGAAAAATAAAATAATCACTGAATTAAAAGGAGAAGAAATAAAATCAAGGTAAATTGCTACGGGAAATAGAACACTAATTTCACAAAAGAGCAGCAAAAAGAAAAAAAAAATCAGGCATTGGGTGCTTCTACATAGTAAAATATTCTTTTAGTTCTACAAAAGTATTAGCTGTTAGAAATTTTCATCGACTGATGATGTAGATGAAACTCTAGCAAAGCTATCTTCAGAAGAAGATCAATACAAACCCAAAAACTAATTAAATACAACACAATCACAACATCAAGAATCCGGATCCTCCATTGGCTGCCAAAAAGGAAATCGTTGTTTGGAGCCTTTTAATTGGTCCACGTCATCACATAGGTCTGCAACCTAGTCACATCCTCAGTGCAACCTAATCACACCTCAATGCAACCTGATCACACTGATGTCATGCAGTGTGAGGTTGATCAATGAAAAATCTCCAAATAGGGATTTCCAATTTGGCAGTCGACAGAGGATCCGAACTCCAACATCAATTGTTCTCCAGATGAAAATCAAACACTTCAAAAAATGAAAAAGAAAAAAATAGGAAGATGATGAAGACAACCTGCTTCAAGAGAATGGGGGGAAATGGAAATGAAAATGGTTAGGGTTTGAAGCAGGAATTATAGAGAGAAGGATGGAGAGAAGCAGCCAAAATGGGGCGATGAAGCGGGAATTACCTATTTTTTCCGAGAGTTGTCGAAAATGAGGGATTTGAGTCCGAAAAATCGATGCGATTTTCCTTCGTGGGTTGGAGGCGATCTTCATATTATTCGGTTTTGTCGAAAATTGGAGGATTTGAGGGGGGAAAAAATTAGGGAAAGAGAGGGAGATGGAAATTAAGGAAAAAGAGAGAGGGATTTGAGAGAGGGAAGTAATTAGGGAAATCGGGAGGAGAGATTTTAGAGGGAAATGGGGAAACGGGAAAGCTTTGAGAGGGAGATGAAATTCTGCAGCGGCTAAACGCAAGTTGCCACATACGGCTAATCACCGTCGGTTATCAAGTACGGTTGGACACCGTCTTTCGTTTAAGGCCATCTTAATGTATTTTTTACAAATCCACGCCGTTCATCTATTTTTCCATCTCATATTAAGACATAATACCAAACTAAAAAGATCCAAATCTCAAGTGGACCGTACCACTAAAAATAGTGATGGATGACCATTAAAATCTTTATGTGGGCCACAAAAGTTTTGGATCAAGCTGATCTTATATATTCCCTTCGTCCAGATCATCTTAATATTATCAATGGGTTGGATTGTAAAACATTACTAAGACCTCGTGAAGAGCTCTTTAAAAATTTTAATGGTGGACAATCAATCACCACCGTTAAAAGTATGGCCCACCTGAGATTTGGATCTGCATAATTTTTTGAACCCCACACTCAAATGAGCTGGAGAAATTAATGGACACCGTGTATATACAAAATATCACCCATGTGGGCCACACGGCAAGGGTGACAACCACTAATTAAGTTGTTCCCCTAGTAACATGCACCCTCCCTTTTATTTGTCCTTAAAAGACAGTTTTCAACTGTTGTAAATATCACTACACTTTTTAACCATATAAGACGATTTTTCTTCACATAAAAGATGGTTAATAACTGTTGTGAAGTTTATAGACGGTTTATAACCGTCTTTAAACCAAAGGATTTTCAGATGGTTCCTGACTGTCTCAAAATTCGTCTTTTTTTGCCCATTTTCACGTAGTGTCTCTTTGCACATGCGCCTGACCTCAAATAGTGGGCGCATGTCCCTTTTGGACTTGGTGGAATTTCAGGTTCTCTGGTGAGGAAAAGCCAGCGCATGTGCTGGGAAAGCCGGCGCATGTAGGAGAAAAATCGGTGCATGTGCCCAACACTTACAAAAATTTCAGAATTTCTCTCTGAACTTGGGATTCCGGCGAGGAAATCCCTTTCTGGCGAGGGATTTCGGCGAGGGAATCCACTCCGGCCAAGGCATCTGGCGGGGGGTAATGGAGCGGGCGCATGTACCTCTTACGTCGTCCTGAGGTCAGCAGGAGATGATTTCGTGCTGATGAATGAAGTGACTTTACTATTTATAGGGAGGTAATCGGGTTTGGGTCTGGCCCGACGGGTATTTTTCGGTGATGTGCTGGGAAGCCGGCGCATGTGGCAAAAGAAAAGCCAGGCGCATGTGGCCAGAAAAAGCCGGGCACATGTACATGATCCGGGCGCATGTCCTTTTTGGGCGCATTTCCCGATGCATTTCGAAAAAGTATTCGAATCGATTCCTTTCATACATAGGGTGTGGGCACATGTGGTGGAAAGCAAGACATATGTCTTTGCCAGCGCTTTTCCCACTACTTAGCCGAATTTCAGAATTCCAGCACTAAGAAAATTTCAGGATTTCAGCTCCGACGAGAGACCTCCAAAGGACAACTACTTTTTCTAGACATGCACTCACTATCGCCAAGCCACTTCTAGGCTAGAATCAACCTCTTGAATGAACGAGATTGGGTGTGGAAGTTCAGATGTTGCCAATTTTGGTACTTCCTAATTTGGAGCCTCCGGGTCGGCTTGTCGTATAGGAACGTTGTTCCGGGGAGCACGCGTATAGAAATATGCACCGTAATGACTTCAAACTTGCTATTTATGGGTTTTGGGGTGCTCTGGATCATTTGACGGTGGTGCGGATGTCCGGTTATGCTCTAAAATGGTAGCTATAGGCTTACAGACCCTTTTTTAGTAAGCTCCGAGCAGGGATGAAACGCATTCTGAGGTGCGCAGGTAAAGATATGCACTAGATGACTTTAAAACTTGCAGGTTAAGGGTTTTAGGACGTTTTGGACCATTTGGCGATGATCCACATTTTCAGTTATGCTCTGAAATGTTGTTTACGGATTTTGGTTGCTACCGAGCGATTAAGGTCGCACTGGTGTTTTTTGGGCTTTTCTGGTCTCAAAACCGATTCAAATAGTTATCGATGGACCACGGGATGTTGTTTTATAATGGGTGAAAATTTGAGCCCCAACATACCTGATCCTGAAACACCTCTGGAAGGCAGGGCATTCAGTGTTGAAGCAGATGACAAGCCAACAGATGAGTGTGTTACAGTTCAGCTTCAATATGCCGGTACCAAAGGTTGAGAGGATTCGTCCCTTCCCTAAAGCTCCGAGCCAGTTCTGCGTACCGCCGACCATGGGAGCCAGCCACGAGATAAGGTTTCATGCTGGACCACGCAACCCATTGCAAATCGAAGAGAACGCGAAGAGAACACCGGTAGAGACACCGCCCATTGAAGAAGAAAGATATAGCAAAGCCATTATACACATCATAAGAAATATGGGGTCCATTTGCTTAGGACCACCAGCTCGGAAAGGCATGCTAGCACCCTTTGAAGTAAAGACGAAGGTTTACAGAGGAAAAGAAGCCCTGGGGGCAGGATGTGAAATCAGACACAATAACATGGTGACGATCAGTCCCGTGGAAGAGATAAGGCCCGCTGGATCGAATGAAGTCATACAGCCAAGCACTGCACCAGAGTAGATCGAAGATGAGGGTCAGCCCACAATAGATGAGCTACAAGAAGTCAATTTGGGGACTCCTAAAGAGCCGAGGAATACTTATATCAGCAAGAACATTCAAAAAGAAGAGAGGGAGAGCTACATTAAACTCCTGAAAGAGAACAGAGACGTGTTCGCATGGACCTATTCTGAAATGCCAGGACTAAACCCGGCAATCGCGATGCACATGTTGAATATCGCGAAGAAGAAGAGGTCAGTCAAGCAGCCACAGAGGCACTTCCATCCTGACATCATCCCGAAGATAAAAGAAGAGGTGAAGAAGCTGCTTCAGGCCAGGTTTATCAGGGAAGTGCAGTATCCCAAATGGATCTCGAACATAGTACTTGTGAAGAAGAAAAGCGGCCAGATCTGGGTGTGCTTTGATTTTCGCAACCTGAATGAAGCTTGTCCCAAAGATGACTTTCCTCTACCCATCTCAGAACTCCTAATCGATAGTACGTCAGCATATACGACGATGTCCTTTATGGACGGCTACTCAAGGTATAATCAAATTTGAATGGCTTCAGAAGACAAAGAATTCACCACCTTCCGCGCATTTCTTGGGATATTCTGCTACCGGGTAATGCCTTTTGGGCTAAAGAATACAGGTGCCATGTATCAAAGAGCGATGCAGGTAATCTTCCAAGACATGATGCACAAGCATGTAGAATGTTACGTCAACGACTTGGTAGTGAGGTCCGACGGACATCAGCAGCATCGCAAACATTTGAAGCTAGTATTTCAGAGGTTGAGGAAGAAGAGCCTCCTCATAAACCTGTTGAAGTGCGCCTTTAAGGTGTCCTCCGAAAAATTCCTTGGCTTTATGATCAAGCATCAGGGAATCGAGATTGACTCGGCGAAGATCAAGGTGATTCGAGAAATGCCTCCTCCGAAGAACTTAAAAGAGCTGAAAAGCTTCCAAGGGAGAGTCGCTTACTTGAGGCGATTCATCTTGAACATGTCAGGTTGCTGCTAGCCTTTCTCTCGGCTGAACAAGAAAGACATCCACTTCGAGTGGGATGAAGCGTGCCAGAAATCCTTCATTCCCTCAAAGATCTATTCGGGAAAGCCCCAGTTCTCACAGCGCCGATCGAGGGAAAGCCTCTGATACTGTATGTAGCAGTGGGAGAGAACTCACTGGTGGCACTACTCGCCCAGAAGAATGAAGAAGGAAAAGAGAATGCTCTGTAATACTTGAGCCGCACGCTCGTCGGCGCTGAGTTTAATTACTCACCGATTGAGAAGATATGCCTGGCCTTAATATTTGTTATGAAGAAGCTGAGGCATTACTGTCTGTCATACCAGATTACATTGATCTCCAGAGCAGATCTTATCAAGTTCCTGATGAATCGACCTATGTTGTCCAGGCGATTAGCCAAATGGGCCCTACTGCTATCCGAGTTCGACATTACATATCTGCCGTCTCGAGCCGTTAAAGGGCAGGCGATAGCTGATTTCCTGGTAGCCCACCCGATACCAGATAACATGGAAATGGAATGTGACCTTCCTGACGATCAAGCCATGACGGTAAGGATCGTGAGACAGTGGCAGATGTATTTCGACGGAGCCTCCACAGCTGCAGGATCAGGGGCCGTTGTGATCTTCATCAGTCCTCAAGGCGACTTATTGCCCTACTCATTCACAATAGTGCCGTCATGCATAAATAACGGGGCAGAATATCAGGCCCTCATCGTTGGGTTACAGTTGGCACGAGATATGCAAATCCGATCACTACAAGTCTACGGTGATTCTCAGTTAGTGGTGGGATAGCTTACGACGGAATATGAAGTCCACAAGCCAGAGCTATCATCTCTTTTCCATCAAGCCCGAGCCTTATTCGATCATTTCAGAGACAGTATAATGTCGCATGTCCCAAGAGCTGAAAATTCTCAAGCAGATGCATTGGCTAACCTGGCCGCAGCTCTCGCGCACCTAGTGGGCAGCCCACTTCAAGTTACCAAAGAAGAAAGGATATTATTGCCATCCCTCACATCAGCCGAGAATGTTAGGAGCGCAAGCCCCATACATTGCTTTGAGATCACAAAAGAAGAAGATTGGAGAAGACCATTCTTTGATTACTTGAAGTATGAGTTCTTAGCCGAGGATCCGCAAATGCGTACACAAGTCAGAAGGCGAACCAACTTGTTTGTCCTCTTAGAAGAAGTGCTGTATCGATGCTCCAGCGATGAAACACTATCAAGATGCCTGGCCCGGGAAGAAGTTCATGATACGCTGAGAGAGGCGCACAGAGGAGAATGTGGTGCTTATTAAGGCGGCCAGAACCTGCATCATCGAGTGCTGCACATGGGTTATTATTGGCCCACCATGGTGAAAGACGCGATGGACTACGTCAAGAAATGCCATCAATGTCAGATACATGTCGACATCATACATGTGCCTCCAGGAATTGCATCAGTCAGTGATTTCTTGGCCTTTTGCAGCCTGGGGTATGGATATAATAGGCCCCATTAGCCCCTCTTCCTCTCAAGGGCACCAGTACATACTAGCGGCAACAGATTACTTCTCTAAATGGGCTGAGGTTGTGGCCCTGAAGAACGTGAAAGCTAAACAAGTGGAGGGTTTCATCCGGAATGCCATCATCTACAGACACAGTATTCACGATCGGATCGTCACGGATAATGGCACACCCTTTCGTAATGCCATGATCGACAAGCTGTGTGCCAAGTTCAAGATCAAGCATTGGTACTCAACACCCTATTATCCTCCTGGCATTTAACAAAACCATCGTGAAGATTTTAAAGAAAACGGTGGCAAAGAATAAGAAAGATTGGGACGAACGGTTGCCCGAAGCGCTCTGGGCATATCATACTACGCACAACACAGCAACACGGGCTACACTCTATTCACTAGTATATGGCACAGAGGTCATCGTCCTGATGGAAGTTCAGGTCGAGTCCCTACGAGTCTCACTTCGGAACTCCTTGATAGATGAACGTAATGCCGAGCTCAAGATGGCCGAGATCGATGCCTTGGACGAGAAGAGGCTCGCGGCACAACAATGGCTAGAGATGTACCAGAAGCATATCTCAACAGCATACGACAAGCGAGTCAGGGGTAGATCCTTCAAGAAGAGTGACTTGGTACTCGTAATGAAGTGACCGACAGCCGCGCACACTACAAAGAGCAAGTTCGACCCTAAGTGGGACCCGATATGCATTATAGAAGAAGTCTACTCCAATGGGGCCTACCGTTTAGTAAATTTCGATGGTGGGGGAGCCGGTTATGCAATTAATGGCCAATTTCTGAAGAGATATTACCCTTAACAGTTAACCTGTTACTTCCTTTTACATAAATATGAGAAATGTAAACTCCCCAAGAGAGGGAATGTAATAAGTAAGGATAGAAATGGAGAATGAAATGGAGTAGAATACAGTAGATAAGCCTATAGTTACAAAAGCTAATTAGTTGCTCTGTATTCTTATAGGTCTTCCTTGCCCTTTATGGAGAAGTAACCAAGAAAGACCATTCGTCTACGACGTGAGCATATCGACACTCCTGAAATCGATGACAAAGAGAAGTATTACTCTTTTCATTTCATTCCACATTCATCACTTATTAGAATTGTGATTATTATTATTATTGCAAACCATTCTAACACACATCACACAAACATCACACGATAGAAAAGTAATTGCTATTGTCATTTCATTTAACAAAAGTATGGTTGACATCTTTTCGATGTCGTATACATGAATGGTTAGAAGGTAAGTATTTCTTACACCAACTACAAAAAAAAAAATTCTAAAGGTAAGATCCTATGATCATTTCTATACATTTGAAGTCAAGAAAGAGAGCATTGGGTGTAAAAGATCAAAGCTTCTCCAAACATCCCGATATCAGCCTGATCACGGCCACCTTGGCAGTTTCCATCGCTGACTTCACTGCAGATAACACCTCCGCAAGATCAAGAACATGTTGAAGTTCAGCAGTCAAATCTTCCAACTGCTTGCGTGCTGCTTCGCCCTCACTTTCAAGCCGCGTGACCGCTATCTGGCCCTGAGCGATTACTGACTCGAGACGGGTAGCTTTGAAGCTTACGACGATCTTCTCCGCTTGTAGACGTTCAATCTCGGCATCGATTTTAGCCAGACGACCCAAGCACCCTTCATACTGAATCTTGTTATTTTATAGGGATTCTCATGCGTTCGCTGTCGAATGCGCGTGGCGTTCGACTGCAGGTCCCAAAGACTCTGCAATTCTCCGCTTCTCCTCAATAGCAGGATCGGGCTCGGTATGCTCAGCAGTCGCTACGTTTGCGAGGGAGCTTTCGAACGCAGAGATGCTATCGACAACCACGAGCGCATTAGACCCAACCACTCCGACACAAGCTTCCAACGCTTTCATGCCAGCACCCAGCATATGCCATTCTCATGGATCGGCTAAAGCCTTCGCGAGGCTAGACAGCAGACCCTTCAGCATGCTCTGACCAAAACAATCTAAATACTCGAATGCAGGAATATCTGGCATTATAGTAATGACGATGTCAGAATTGACGGCAGCTGCAAGAAAGAATGCAAGACAAACAAACGACGTGTTAGCAAACATGAAAGCAAAAACTACAAATCATGATTTAATGTAAAGTGCGAAAGAGTTGTACCAGAAATGGCAGGAAGATCAACAGCAGGCTCCAAAGGCCCCGCAATGCATGTCCCAGTGTCAACGACTGTTTCCAAAGCTCCGCCCGGCAGTTCGGTAGTCACAACCGGAGACGATGCAACGGAAGTGACAGAGGCAGATATCGGCTCGATAGGACCTGTAGAAATAAGATAATAATGATATAACATGATTAGTATGATTATGCAGGAATCAAAGAAGAAAATGTACAAAGCAGAATTACAATCACATTTCTTACCTTGTGCTTACAGAATGTCGGGTTCGACTTTGACCGTTGCAGAATGTGACGTATCCACGACCTCCAACTCAACCGGACATTCTACTTGCAATGAACAGCCTGATGGAAGGACCGAAGAAGGATCGACGTTCCCCTCACGTACCTCACGCTCTGGAACAGATTCCTCGGCGTTATCAGCACGAATAGACGAACAAGGATGAACATCCGTCGACAACCCCATAGTCAGTGCCACGACAGCCTGAGGAACGAAGACTAAGGGCTTGGAAGAAGGCTGGACCCTGACGTTGTCGTAGAGTTGTGATTCGATCACTGCTATGACAACATCATCAAGATCACCTGCGCCCCCGACATCGGCATCGTTATCATAATAGTTCGTGAGGGAATCATCGTTGCTGTGATCATTGGCATGATCGACTTCCCAGTCATCGCCAGAATAATCTACAGGTTCATCTTCAAGCTGCGACCCCAAATCATCAAGGCGTGCCGCTCCCTGACCATCACCGGCTTCATAACTGCCTTCGGCATTGTCCCCCTCAACATCTGCAGGCCCGGACTCACCTCTGTCATGATTATCGACAACCATATCTTCTTTGTCTACAATCTCCTCTGTAACACTAGACCGGATCTCACCTTCTTCGCCACTATCGGCAACAGTCGCATCTGCCACTACTTCTGGAGGATTGATCTGCAACGACGGATCCAAACTCCCCCACTTCTTGATATGTAACATTTCTGCCTTTCTTAAGTTTTTCTCAGGTGTTGATGGGCGAACTCTTGGCGTAAGTCTTATCTTGACTCTCAACTGATCTCTCGCACATCCTGGTGGAAGATCGTTAATGAAATCGTCAGAAGGTCTAACTCCTACCATGCCTTTCGTAGGCTCACCCTCTTCCGCAGACGGAGGAATAGTCTCTGCTGGAGGATGCGAAGATCCAACCTCTTGCTGATGCCTTTGTATAGGGACCCCGAGACAATACCATCCGTCTAACGCTCTATCTTCTTTTCTACGAGTGATCGGTACGTTCAAGGAGGTTAGATGGCTGGTACCAAGAACTCCGACAGCCTCACGCTGCTCACGAAGATAACCAAGACCGTCCTCAGGAATGTCAGCCAACCTCGGAGGAGAGAGATAGAGAGGAAAATAGACAGGCTTGGCATCCCGAATGCGCGCGTACTGATGCCCCCACCATCTCATCCAACCATAAGAAGTCTCGGGACGTCGACTACCGCCAGGCAACACGAACCTCGCACCAGTCCGCGTCAGCAAAAGCTGGTCCCACATCCACTCCCAATGGACAAGACCCATGCCATATGCTCGTTCTATCCTCATCACGCTTGGAAGAGTCGACGGAACACCCTGATCATAGCCGAACTGTCTGGTGAACCTGCTCGGATGATAAGGCTTTCGCCAGAACTCTATGCCTTCGCGAAACAGGAGAGAAGTGGTCCTGATCGATATCAAAAATTCCCTGTCATAAGAGTCAACCGAATCCTCATCATCGACGACTTCGAGATCTTCATCAGCAATGGAAGCGGGAAAATGGTAGAAGTCAACTTTATTCTCGCTACAGATCCTCGAAGACACCCATTCTGGGGTCTTAAGCACCATCTTAGCCTTCATGAATCTGAGAAGAGACGCTCGATCCTGAAAGAAATGGGCATGAGGCTTCTTGCCATATACCCATGGGAAATAAGTGCCTAACCAGCCGTAGAAATAATGCCACGGGCAATAGGCCGCATCCATTCCATCAGCAGGTTTGTCCGGATTACTGGCAACATAACCAAACGCCCTATCTATGTTGCATAGTACAAGTGGCACTATAGCAAGACGTTGACCATTAGCAAGGGCACCCGCCATGAAGAAACAAGAAACCCTGATGCCATCAGCACTCTTCGAGCTGGGAAGCGTGACCGTGGACAACCAGTAAGCAAGGAAGCCTGCTAGCTCGCAAGTGGGAGACAATACGTGTGGGCAAGAAAATTTACGTTGGAACCGTTGTCATAAGGCCCTTATTCTTTTAACATCAACTTTATATTTCTCATAGTCGATCCTGAAAGAGAGAAAGGAGAGAGAACTTCACATAAGAAGCTACGCAAGAGAAAAGAGCATACATCATGAGAAGAAAGAAACGTCCTGTGAAGACTTACTCCAAGCCGTGGCTGAAGTGGACTGACCAATCTTCGTAGTGTATCCTTGTAATGCAGTTGAACTATTGCAATTCATGGAATAACTCCAAACATGCCTTGTAATGATAAGCCTTCTGATCACCTGCACGTCTGAAGCCAGACAATTCTTCATCAGAGGGGATATATTTGTGATAATACCCGCCACGTGTGGGCAAGCCCGCCATCACCTTAAGATCCCAGAGGGTTATACTCATCTCTCCTTGAGGAAGATGGAAAGAATTGGTAATGGAACTCTAGTAATTTAAGAAGCCCCTGAGAATCGTCGGATCTCGCGAAAAGAAGCCAACAGTCGCCTCGTTGGCACGGTAGAGCCTGACCTCCCTCAGCACAGCCTCGTGCTGGATCAGAATCTCCTTCGCCCAGGGTATGTAGCTGTCACGATGACTCAGATGCCCTCGTGTACGGAAGCTCGAAGTCTCCCACATTGCGGACATGCTCATAGAAAGGTACCTTTGACACATCGTCTCAAAGAAATGAGTCGGATAAGGTGCATGGGGATCACACGTAGGCATGAGGAAAGTCATCTCCTTAATCTCACTAACCTTCTGTTGCTTCCCGGTACTTCCTAGAGTCGCAGTGAGTAATCTCTCGGGAGCTGAAGACCATCTCTCCACTCCATAGAATTGGTTAGGTCTACGAACATCAAATGGCTCGATGCTCGAAAAAGGTTTACAGCTCATAAAAGACCTCTCGTGCAAGATGACTTCGCCATCGTAGGGATTCGTGATACAAATGCCACGCTCAGCAACGATCTTGTTGCTCTCCCATCCAATCTTCATCCGTTCATATTTCAAGTCGAGGAGCCGTGTCGATCGCTACGCTTGACTAAGCGCTTTGATCGGTTGTTTTCCACGTCCTCCTTTCTTCTTACCTTTCTGACCTGTTGAATTTTCTTTTGCATTTTGGACAGGTATATCTTGAGGACCTGCCTCGATGGCACTCGCCACACCAGCAAGTTGGGCATACCAATAGACCCACTCTTGTTCTGTTCCCTGCTTTGGAGGTTTGGGTGTTGTTTTGTTGACAAAGATGCGCACCAACACTTCATGAGGGAGCTGCTCAATACGCTTCGAGAAATCCTTTATCTCGGGTTCGACCGCAGTAAAGAAGCAAGAATTACGTCTTGGAGGAGGAGGGTTGGAAGGACCTTCAGCCGACCGTGCTTCATTGGCGTCGGACCAGAAGCATGTGACCTAGAGGTTTCACCAGAAGTTCCCATTGTCGCTACTGCAATTCATTGCAACGCACAAACAGAACAACATCTGAAAACAACTCGATGTACACGGGTAAATAGCCTAACGAAATCATATCGCAAACACAAGCACAACACGTAGAGCACAAGAAACAAAGCATGAAAGCAACAAAATCAAGAGCATAGCATATCAGTCATCATACGCATTTCATAACAAAGCAATTGCCATCATACATGCACGCATACATATGATCGATGCACACACAAAAACACAGATTGAACCCACAATACATTCGTGCATTTAGCCTAAAAGTAGCCTTGACAAGTCCAGGTGCTTATAAGTAGGTACTGGACAGAGTCAGGAAACAGTTTCAGCATCATATATATGCAACTATTCGCACACAACAACTTCACAGGCAATTGGAACACTATGAGTGCACTCTGGCAGACATACCTTGAACCTGCCCAAAAATAGACAGTTGCAAGCTGTGACAGGCCCAAGGAACTAATTTCCCATCGTGCTTGAATTTTAAGCAATCTAGCCTCAAACGGCACTGAATTTGGTTGAGAAACGGAGCCGAAAATGCCATTTTTTCACCGAGTGCAAAGCAGCGCCAAAAATGCAAAATTTGCTAAGTGTTGGGCTCACATGCGCCCAAGGTAGAGCCCCAGGCACATGTGGCCCCTCACATGCACCAAGTCCACAAGATTTAAAATTAGAAATTCATCATTCAGTGTTCCAGGCGCATGTGCAGTCTGACATGCGCCCAACTCAGAGGAAGAAAGAGAGCAAGTTTGAAATTCAAAGCTCCAGGCGCATGTGGCGTCTCACATGCTCCCATCTCCAAGTTTATGGACAAATGTAAGTCTCGGGCAATGCCTTGGGCGCATGTCCAGAGCTACATATGCCTGGGACATGCGCCCACTCCTGTATAACATCTCACATACGCCTGAAGGGAATTCCCTCGTTGAAAAAAAATGATAGCAGGCCACATGCACCCACAAAGGGACCACATGCGCCTTTACCCTGAGGATGAGCTCTCTCACCTTGGGAAAATCAGATTTTCTGACTCGAAAAAATGTTGGAATGACTTAGTGAGTCAACTATTTATACTTGAGCCTAATGGACCAGTCACTGCACTAGCGTGACGTAAGCATCCAGTGCAGCACATCGGAGGGGCACTTGTTGGGGATCAAATTTTTACCCATTGTAAAACAACATCCCTTGGTCCATCGACAACGATTTGAATCAGTTTTGAGACCAGGAAAGCCCGAAAAATGCTAGTGCAACCCTAATCACTCAATAGCGACCAAAATTCGTAAACAGCATTTTGGAACATAACTGGACATGCGGATCACCGCCAAATGGTCCAGAACATCATAAAACCATTAACCTGTAAGTTTCGAAGTCATACGATACGTATCTTTACCTGCGCACCTTGGAATGCGTTTCATCCCTGCCCGGAGCTGACCAAAAAAGGTCCATAAGCCTACAACTACCATTTTAGAGTGGAACTGGACATCCACACCACCGCCAAATGATCCGAAGCACCCCAAAACACTTGAATAGCAAGTTCAAAGTCCGTGCAGTGTGTATTTCCATGTGCGCTCTACCTGGAACAACATTCCTATACGACAAGCCGACTCGGAGGCTCCAAATTAGGAAGTACCAAAATTTGCAACATTTGGACTTTCACACCCCATCCCGCTCATTCAGGAGGTCCATCCTAACTTAGAAGTGGCTTGGCGATAGTGAGTGCATTCCTAGAAAAGGTAGCTGTCCTTTGGAGGTCTCCCATTGGAGCCTGAAATCCTGAAATTTTCTAAGTACTGAAATCCTGAAATTTGGCTAAGTAGTGGAAAAAGTGCCGAAAAAGACATGCGCCTGGCTTTCCACCACATGCGCCCACACCCTATGTATGAAAGGAATCGATTCGAACACTTTTCGGAAAGCACCGAAAAATGCGCTGGAAAAGGAGATGCTTCCAGCTTTTTCTTGCCACATGCACTCGACTTTTCTTGCCACATGCGTCGGGAAATATCCGTCGGGCCGGACCTGATCCCGATTACCTCCCTATAAATAGCAAGGTCACTTCATAACATCAGGTCAAAATCATCTTCTTCTGACCTCAGAGTGACGCAAGAGGTACATGCGCCCGCTCCATTATCCCTCGTCGGATGCCTTGACCTGAGTGGATTCCCTAGCCAGAATCCCTAGCCGGAAAGGGATTTCCTCACCGGAATCCCAAGTGGAGAGAAAAATTCTGGAATTCTCTTAAGTGCTTGGCCACATGCGCTAGCTTTCCAGAACATGCACCGGCTTTCCCAGCACATGCGTTGGCTTTTTCTCGTCGGAAAAACTTGAAAATCACCAAGAGCTGGAGGGACATGCACCCACTATTTGGGGCCAGGCGCATGTGCAGTATGACATGCGCCCGGAACATCTCCCCTTCCTCCATTTTTCATGTGAAATGGGCACATGCGCCCACCATCAGGCACATGTGCCCACCATCCTATTCAAAATGCCACATGCACCTGAACCACCCCCTCCATGCGCCTGGATGCTGGTTGGAGGGGTGGACCTTCTAACGTGTGGCCCGCTTAAGTCCGAGATCAGATTTCGATCAAATTGCTTCTCCCGGATGCATCTCGATGAGATCTATCCATCCCCCGGATCAGATTCTCTAACGGTCAATGATAAATTACCCAAATCAGTGTTTTGATTCAAAATGACCAACACTTAACCAAATTGGTAGCTTCGGAAATCCCTTCAAAAGAGCCTAAAACGGCCGAAATCGAGAAGAATTGGGCGGAATTGGACTGAGCCCGAGAGGGAAACTTTTCTTCTACATGACATGATACACCATAATTATGCACCACAATGAGGTTATCCAATCTCAGGACCCTCAAATATCCTAATCAAGAGATCGGCAGGCCCACTACTTAGTCATTTTCAGCCCTAGGAAGTGCCCTGTCGGCTCAGAAATCGACTTATGCTAAGCGAATCGAAACGTGATCGCAATGCGATCCTCGTGGACATAATCCACCCCTATTCAAAGATGGTCATCGATGATATTCACCAATTGCTCTAATCAGACCACAAACAGGTCCATTACCTAGTTATTTTCAGCCTTGGGAAGTGCCCTGTCGGCTCAGAAATCGACTTACGCTAAGCGAATCGAAACGCGATCGCACCACGATCCTCATGGACATAATCCACCCCTGTTCAAAGACGATCATCGATGATATTCACCGATTTCCCTGATCAGACTGCAAACAGGTCCATTACTTAGTTATTTTCAGCCCTGGAAAGTGCCCTGTCGACTTAGAAATCGACTTACGCTAAGCGAATCTAAATGCGATCGCACCGCGATCCTCGTGGACATAATTCACCCCTGTTCAAAGACGGTTATCGATAATATTCACCGAATACCCTGATTAGACCGCAGACAGGTCCACTACTTAGTCATTTTCAGCCCTAGGAAGTGCCCCGTTGGCCCGAAAATCGACTGATGCCAAATGAAATCAACCGTGATCTCAAAGACGCTGAGGCAAAGCTAAAGAGCTTAGGCAATCAAACAGCCAAGTTAAACATTTATAGAGCACTGATCCCCATCATTCATCAGAAATTAGCATGAATGGGAACTCATCGGACCTGATACTTAACCATTTGCGGGCATCGGAAACAGCTGATCCAAGCTATTGAATTTGAACCCTTAAAAGATCTTGGCTCGATAAAGCCCAATTGATCTCAAACAGATCATTGAAAACACTCAGAAGAAAGAGTATTCTCGAAGACGAGTCGCCCAACTCCAGAAGAAATATATTTACTTTACTGTACAAAGCTTCATTCATCCCGGATAAAGGTCTGAGGCTAAACCTAAGGGGCTATAGTTACCACGAAAAACCACAAACAAAAGAATTATAACTAAGCTTGAAACATCCTATTATGGATTGCCATTATGAAAAAGACAGTCGATGCCCTATCCATCGACAACGGGTCCATCGGTTGAGCTGATGAGGCGGTTGCGGATTGCTTTCTTAAGGTCACCTGTTCACAGTAACAGGCGCGGGCTTTAGGTTATGCCGACCAACATTTTGGTGTTCGTGTATTCCAGTGGTTACCTATTCACAATAACAGGCGCGGGCCCAGAGTTACACCACTCGATTAAAAACCTCGTTTGGGAATATTGCAGAGTGCTCTCCTAAGGTCACCCATCATAAAAATATGGGCGTGGGCCTTGGGTTATGCCGACCAACATTCGAGGTTCGTGTATTCCAACGGTCACCTGTTCACAGTAACAGGCGCTGGCCCAAAGTTGCACCACTCGAATCCTGACAATCTCTTAACCCGGACAACCCGAAAGAAAATGGGACATAGACATCCGACTTGTCTAAGGAATGTGGCTCAGTCCATAACAAGAAAACAAAGGTCTATACGACCATGAACTTAAGACCATAATACCCGGCGGATTAGTCTTTTGCCTTCCAATTAGGGGTGATCAACCGTTGATGTAATTAAAGGCTCGTGACCAATATCACAGCCTGGAATGTAAAAGATCTCAGAATCTCTAGAATAAAATTCGCCTTGTGATATCACTCTTGTGTACACTTGGTGATTGCTTATGATTGTCTATGAGTATCTTTATACTTAGAATTCCCCCAGAATAATGAAATAAAGGAAAAAGACTGTTGACGAGCACGATTTTTCTAGTTTTATCATCGGTAATGACTTAGTAATTGCTGACGACGTGATAATTCATCGGTAAAACTCTTTAGCCACGACCTTCTTGCAACGATTATAGTGACGATAAATTTTGTTGGTAATTTATTTTTTCAACAAAAAAACTTATATCAGTGAGGAATATTATCATCAGTAAAAAACCAATTTCTTGTAGTGCCTCTTGTGCCTTCGGTCTTCGTATTCTTTGAGCTTAACCAACACCATACACATGGACCTTCTTATGCCACAACAAAGTGCACTAACATATCCTACAATCTGTAACCAAAGTTCTTTTCTACGTATCTCAGAAAGACACAATGCCTGGTCTTTGTATCGAGCTTGGACCTCTCATCTCTGAGAATATGAATAGATGCCTGAGATTCAAACACCCTGAGATAACGGTACGATGCATCATGTCTAGTCCACACCCTCTTAGGAACATCTCTATTTAAAGGAGCCAAAGGAGACCTATTTATCAAGTACATAAGTGTACACATTGCTTCTCTTCATAATATCTTAGGTAGTTTGGCATTGGAATAGTATGATTCATTCGCTCTGTTACACCATTGTCTTGGGGGGTCTTGGGTACTGTCTGTTTATGACATATACCCGGGGTTTTATAGTGTTCATGAAACGCACCGGTGTATTCACCTCCATTGTCAGTGTGGATGCACTTCAATAGTTTGCTGTCTCACACTTGACCATGGCATGAATATTTTTAAACACCTCAAAGACCTGGCCTTTGGTTTTCAATGCATATGCCCAAACTTCCTAGACGCATCATTTATAAATGTAATAAAGTACAACGCCCCACCCAAGGTTTTTGTCCGCATCGAACTACATACATCAGAATAAACCAAATCTAATGCATGAACTTTATTAATGTGAGAAACAATTTTAACAAACGAAACCCTGCGTTGTTTTCCAGATAAACAATATATATAGTTTTTTGAAGATGTACCTGTTATGTCTGGGAGGAGATTCTTCTTCGCCAATAATTGAAGCCCTTTCTCGCTCATATGGCCTAGTTACTTGTGCCACACGTCTATAACTGAGTCTTCTGTTGCGTTTAATTCACCCTTGCAGACTAACACACTAATTTTATACAGGGTGCACCACTTCTTCCCTCTCGCCATGACCAACGAACCCTCAATGAGCTTCTAATGCCCATCAATAAAATGGCTCTCATAACCATTATCATCCAACCTTTTCGTCGACATCAAGTTAAGGCGAAGGTCAGGAATATGTCTCACATCTTTAAGCACCAATGTGCAACCCAAATCGGTCTTTACATGTATATCGCCGATCCTCACTATCTTGAACATACCAAAATTCTCCATCTTCATAGTACCAAAGTCGCCTGACCTCTAACTTGTGAAGTATGTCCTACGTGGAGTAGTGTGATACGACGCTCCTAAGTCAACCACCCAATCTGAGTCTTGACACATAGCGGTGAGTCACATGTCGTGCTCGGATGAGAGTATAATATTCATGTCGCCATCTGAGGCGACCGTAGTAAATTTTAACTCATCTCTCTCCTTCCCTTTACCCTTATTTTTCTCCTTCTTTTCTTTACGTCATTCCTTCTTGTAGTGGCCCTTCTTGCTACAGTTCCAACACTCTACTTCTTTTCTTGATTTAGACTTGTCTCTAGATTTGTTGTGGTTACTACTTCCCTTCCTTTACTTTCATCTCCCCCGTTCTTCTGAGACCAGGGCCTCTTGTTGAGAAAAGCCCTGAGATTTTCTACTTGTCTCCTCGTTGAGAAGATAACTCGTTGTAAGTGCATATGTTTGTTAATTAGCGTGTTGTGTGTGTCCTAATGTCTATTAAGCCCATTAGTAGCTGAAGATTGAAGTCTTAAAGACCTCCAACATCTCGACTTGAAGAAATCATTGAAGATCATATGCTCCGAACCTATTGGGAAACCAACCTCTTTCCCAATTCTTGTAAATCCTCAAAACCCTTAGTCTCTAGATGGCTTGAACCTTTAGGTACAATCCCTTAACCATTAGGAGAGGCCCGTGTCTAAGAAATTAGCCTTGGACCCCCTTGGAGATCAGCTAGATGAAAAAACTTAGAAAAACTTGATCTTTGAATTTTCGATAGGTTCTCGATATATAGGAAGGTATTTCGACACCACTTCGATATATCGAAATTGCCAATTCGATATATCAGAAAATCGTTTAGCAAACTCATCAACTCCCTGAACAAATATCTCGATATATCGGAATGAGTATCCAATACATCGAAATGCAATTTTTGATATATCGAAACTCTGTTCGATAGATCGGAAAAATTGTCCAGCAACCTTAAAATCTCTCTGGACATATTTTTCGATATAACAGAATGCTATATCGAAACCCATTTCAATCTATCGAAACATCCTGTTCAGTAATTTGATATTTTTCTCTGAACAGTTGATTTGATGATCCCCTTGCTAGATCTTATTCTCAACCAAGGAGAGAATCCATTAGAGCTTGGCTAGGTCATTCCCTTCACATCTCTTCTTTCCCAAGCCTTGATTCCTTAAGTTCATTATTCAATCCATGTTGATTTCAACAATATTAATGTGCATTCATAGCTTGGATTGACTTAATCCGAATTTGTTATATATCATGTCATAAATGCCATTGATGATGGTCTTGGTGAAACCCCTCTCTCTTCATTAAAGCCTTGCCCTATAGAGAGTTTCAACCAAACCCTAATCCCTCACCTTGAAAGCTACAATGGAGCATTCAATGTAAGGTTGCTGATCGAGGGAGCTGAAGAAGCAGCTGTTCGTGTAAGCCGAAGCTTCTTCAACCAAGGCATTTTCAAGGGGCTCATCCAACTAAGTATTTTTTAGTATTAGAGTCTAAGAAACTATCTCTTGAGTAGAGATTTGAGTTTCAGAGTTTGAAGACTTAAACTCGATTGTATCCTTGTGTAGGATAAGTCCTTTGGTAGGATAAGTCCTTGTGTAGGATAAGTGTGTAATGGATAAGTCCTTGAGAATGAAAAATCCATGTGTTGAAGTTTAGACCTTGTATAGGTTGTAAAGGCTTATGGTGAACCTCATTTAAAACTATTATGATAGTGAAATCCGATCACTCAAGGGGTAAGTGGATCAACCGGGAGTGGAGTAGGCACATAGACGAACCACTATACATCTTATGTCATGTGATAAATGATTCTTTTCTATGTGCTTGCAATTGTTCTACTCTTTTCAAGTTTGAGATAAATTGTTTTTAATATGTTAGATACAATTGCTACTTAATATCATAAATTCTGCAAATAGATAGAATATTGCATATCAAGTGTTTGTGGAAATGATTCAATGATGTCTCTTATATTATCATGCTTATCTTAAGTAGTTCTTAAGTCACTTGTATGCTTTTGTGACTGTTTAAATTGAAATTTAAAAAGAGTCCTATTAACCCCTTCTAGGACTAGAATCAAGTTTCTTGCTTCTACAAGTGCGGTAATTATGCTTTACCGTAATTTACTCTTGACTTGGTCCATGGACACCTTTCCCTCAAGTGCAAAGTTACTCAGAGACACGACCAATGTTTTCCAGTTATTAGGCAACGAGCTAAGCATTAGCAAGGCTTATAGCTCATCGTCCAGGGCCATCTTCATGGTGGAAAGCCGGTTCACTTCATTCATGTGCTCAGCTATATAACCATTTTCTTGTACTTTTAGTTTACAAGTCTTCTGATAAAGAAGATTTTGTTGTCGACTGTCTTCCTCTCATACAATCTTATGAGTTTCTGCCATAGGCTAGCGACTGAGGTTTCCGTAGATACGTGGTGAAACATTGATCATCCAACCACTGTTTAATAAATCTCACCATATTTAGGTCTAGTTTTTTTTCCATTCTTCAGCAGACATATGCATTGGCCTTGCTGTATCACCTGTGATCGATTTATACAGGTCTTTAAAATACAACAAATTTTCCATCTTAGCCTTTTAAATGGGCCAGTTAGACCCATTCAGACTGATCATCCTCGATAAGCCTCCATCCATAATTTAACGATCCCACTATCTCGGTTTACATAACCTGGACTCTCTGATACCACTTTTGTTGGGAAATGATGCACTAACTTCAGGATCTCACAACCCTAACTAACTTTGAATCATGGAATATTAATGTGGAACAACAAATAAACAATCACCACACCATGACACCACGACTTTTATGTGAAAAATCCTCTAATAGAGGTAAAAAACCATGGGACCCTCGTCCAATCAAATAAATCCACTATGTAAAGAACGTATTACATAGTGATCACAATCTTATAACGTGCTCAAATTTTATTTTCTTCACCCTCAGGCAGATTACATTTAAAGAAACAGATATAGAGAAATCTCACCGATCCGAGGACTTTGAAGAAGCTAGGAATGAACCGGCGTCGTTGATGAATCGTCACAGACACAGTCCTTCTCACTCTTCGATCATGCTCTCTCTCTCTCTCTCTCTCTCTCTCTCTCTCTCTCTTCTCTTCTCTTCTCTTCTTCTTTTCTTTCTCTTGTGCTCGGGAACATGTGAATCTCTATTACTAACCCCAATCCCGCACTAGTATGTGCTTAAATAACACTTTAAACTATAATTAGAGCCCAAATAGAAAACTATGTAATGCATTCTTACGCACTGTGGGGCGCTTGACACGATGCTTTAGGGTGCTTGATAATGGCAAAAAAAACCTTCCAGAGATAACTGAGAAAAAACTCCGAGTTTTGGTCGCCTAAACTCAACTCTGGGGCACCCGATACCGGGCTTCGGTCGTCCGATCATCAACTGTCGATCGCCTGATACTGTCTCAAACAGTCCAGCAAACAACTGACATATCTTGGGGAGTTTCGGTCGCCTGACCTAACCTGGTCGGTCGCCTGACAGTCCCAAAACTGCACTCTCTCCTCTCCTCATGAGGAGGAACACGCCACCACAAGCATTTAAAACATATTCCTTACTCTGTGTGAAATTATACCAAACTACTTCTACTTTTGACAAATGAAATGTCATACTCTCGTAGCCTTTTCTCTTTTTCAAAACTATTATTTCTTAGCTTTTCAAAAGACCAAAGTGTCCCCATTTTTTTCCCTATAATGCCACTACATTCCCTAAACAAACCCCCGATACTTCTTATTCTCTCACACAGGACACCCCAAGTCAACAAACCTCTTCCTCATGCTAAATTTCCTACCCAAAATGCCCCTCCTTTCTCTAACTCCCATGCATACATACCCCAACACCCCATGGTAAAAGACCCTCCATACCTATCATTTCTCTAACCCCCCCCCCCCCCCCCCCTTTCAGTCTCTCTCATTTCCCCCATTCCAACCAAGCAATTCAAAGCTCCCATATATAGGCTCCCCATGGGAAGAAAGAGAAAGAAAATGTGAGAAAGAAAATAAAAGAGGAAGGAGGTGAGTATGTTTGAGAGATTGGTTGTTCACCATTAATGGTGGATTTGTAGGAATCAAATGCCTCAATTCTTCTGCAACAAGGGCCTACGACCGGTCGGCCTGTTTCCTATTTGAGCCGGTCTCTTGTGCAGTTTTTGCGCAAGAGGTTTTTAATTTTGATTTTATGCCTATAAAATGGGTGTAATGCGGGGATTAGGAGTTTGCCATTGGGGCCAGTTTCCTAGAGGGGATTGAGAGAGTTCTAAGGCAAGAGAAAAAAGCTGGGTTCTCTGGGATGAGGAAAATGACGGTGTTTGTCCGTCTCATTGAGAATAACTTTGGGTAGTTTGAGATTTCTCTTGTGGGCTTATGATTGGGTTTTGTTTCTTCTATCTCTTGTAACTTTGATATCAAGTGGATTGTTCGCTTTGTGCCATAGTTTTTTTACCCGTGAGGGTGTTTTTCCACGTTAAATTCGAATTGCCTTCTTGTGTGGTTGTTTGATTGTTGCTTGTGTGATTGCCATTGTGGTTTGCTCGTTGATTCGCTTCTGCTACCCGGTTTCCTAATAGGATCCCCTACCCAAAGACCTTATCTTAGGGCCCCTGACTCACTCTGTGGATGAACCCTTGTGAAGGAACCCTTAGGTTTTCGGTGCATTTGGATTCTTACCAATGTTTGCATTACTCAACGCCGAACATTCCGATTCCGCTTCGTCCACACCGGCTCGTAGCATGGGCTTATCACTTTTCATGAATGTGTCCTCCCCCTCTGCTTATTAGAGTTTGAACTGCCTTTGACTCTTCTGCTTGCTTCTGACTCCCTATGAGCCATTTTACGACCTGACTTTTTTCCGAGGGTCGGCCGGGCGGACCATCTAATAGCGGAGGGCGGAATGGTTAGTGCATATTTTAAATTATCACCATATGGTAGTTCCCTCTTGATCTTCTTCGTTGTTGTGTTTGTTTGAGAGGGAAGGGGGTGGACCCCACCTCTGATTTGTGAGGGTTAGGGGTCACCATCCAACCCATTTTTGTGGCCACCTAGTGGGTCCCACGGTCCATGCAATCTGGACATGTGGATGGCATGATAGTGCTCTGGATCGTGCCGTTTTAGTGGGCCATGTAGCCCTTTCATGGTGTTTGTGAGAGATCTGTGGTGGCCCATGTGGGACCCAACCATGATGGTATGTGCTTATATCCTACCATCCTTTGGTTTTTAGGGCGGAGCCACCCTGTCTATACAGTGGTGTGGCCCGCGCCCCCCCCCCCCCCCCCATTCTTTCTCTCTGATTTGGGGGCCACACAAGTGGACCACGCTGTCCAGACAACGTGTGTTTTCACGCGGCGTGGCCCACCAGTGTGCTATTTACCGTCCAATCTGTTGGTAAGTTCACAAACTTCTGGATGCAGGGGAATACACAAATATCATCTTGATACAAAGCTTTTGTGGACCCCAC
>PVNU02002610.1:0-66699 GCA_003013855.2 Liriodendron chinense
AAACCCTGTTTGCACAAAGACCCCATGGAGTGCTCTCCAGGAAGTCACCCGTCCTAGCAGAGACGGTCACTAGCCCTGGTTGCAGTAAGTGGACGCTGTGGAGTGTATTTCTGAAAGTCATATCGTCCATAGAGACGCGTCATGACACTAAGATATACGACTCGGTCGAAACCCTGTTTGCACAAAGACACCATGGAGTGCCTTCGAGAAAGTCACCCGTCCTAGTAGAGACGGTCACTGGCCCTGGTTGCAGTAAGTGGACACCGTGGAGTCTATTTTAAAAAGTCATATCGTCCATAGAGACGCGTCTTGACACTGAGATATACGACTCGGTCGAAACCCTGTTTGCACAAAGACCCCATGGAGTGCCTTCCAGCAAGTCACCCATCCTAGCAGAGACGGTCACTGGCCCTGGTTGCAGTAAGTGGACGCCGTGGAGTGTATTTCTGAAAGTCATATCGTCCACAGAGACGCGTCATGAAACTGAGATATACGACTCGGTCGAAACCCTATTTGCACAAAGACCCCATCGAGTGCCTTCCAGCAAGTCACCCGTCCTAGCAGAGACGGTCACTGGCCCTGGTTGCAGTAAGTGGACGCCGTGGAGTGTATTTCGGAAAGTCATATCGTCCATAGAGACGCGTCATGACACTGAGATATACGACTCGGTCGAAACCCTGTTTGCACAAAGACCCCATGGAGTGCCTTCCAGCAAGTCACCCATCCTAGCAGAGACGGTCACTGGCCCTGGTTGCAGTAAGTGGACGCCGTGGAGTGTATTTCGGAAAGTCATATCGTCCATAGAGACGCGTCATGACACTGAGATATACGACTCGGTCGAAACCCTGTTTGCACAAAGACCCCATGGAGTGCCTTCCAGCAAGTCACCCGTCCTAGCAGAGACGGTCACTGGCCCTGGTTGCACTAAGTGGACGCTGTTGAGCTCTTAATTGTGCATATTCTAACCCCAATTCATCACTCATTGTGCATGGTTTATATGGGTTGAAAGCTAATTCAATGCATGTTTTGTGACTACAGGATTGAGGGTGGACTCTACTCAATTAAAGACACAAAGAGATCATTTTGAACTATTCTAATGGAGATTACTTGAGGACCAAAGAAGAAAAGAAGAGAGAAAGTGAAGGAAAGAAGCAAGGAAAGAAAGAAAAGGAAGAATGTAGATGCATGAAGACTGCCGACCGGTCATGACCGGTCGGCCAAGAGGGCCAGACCGGTCTTGACCGGCCAGCTATGAACAATGGACTAGTATTGCATAAGGCCGACCGGTCATGACCGGTCGGCCATGATCGCTGGATAGAGAGGCTGGAATTTCAATGAACTAAGGCCGACCGGTCATGACCGGTCGGCCATGGCTGCTGGTATGAGAAGAAAAACGTCCGACCGGTCATGACCGGTCGGACATCATTGCTGGAATGAAGACTGCTGGAGTGCTTTCACTTGAGGCCGACCGGTCTTGACCGGTCGGCCATGCGTACTAAGTTAGAACTTTCTAATTTCTTCCCGAAATTCTCTGCGCTGCGTAAGTGTTACGCACTTTCTCGATTCTTCCGAAGTCGTGGAGCCTCCAGACTATAAATAGACACCTAGGGATTGTTCCTAGGGCATCCTAGAAGGGCTCAAGGGAGGTTGGAGGCTGTGGAAGTGAAGATTGGAGTTTCACAACTCCTTTTGGTTTGCTTTGCTGTTTTCATGCTTTTTGTAGTTGTTTCATGTTTCCTTGGATCATGAGCAGCTAAACCTCTTAGCTAGGGCTAAGAGGTGAAGCTTGTAGTGTATCCAAGATGTTTTAATTCGTAGTTAAGTGGTTTTCAGTTTTGGAATTCATGATTATGAACTAAGGTTTGAAGTTTATACAAGTTTTTAAGTAATTTCTCTTAGTCTTGTGATGACTCATGGATGTTTGGATGAATTACTTATCTTCTTATTTGGTTTGCAACGGTCTAGACCTGTATGATCTAAGGAATCAGAGAGCGCTCTAGCACTAAGCTCTTCATGAAGGGACTTCATGCCAAAGTTCTAGTTTTGGTTGATTATCTGGAATATGTATGGATTGTGCATATAATTTGAATCCAGTTCAAATCATGATCTAGCCTTATCTTGTGAGAAGACTTGAGGATGGTTATGGTTGGGAATTGGACCTATAGAAAAGGTGAATGACCTATGCAATGAGCATGCTCAGATCAGCCTAGAGTTGAGTGAACTTTGTGCACAGAACTTACATGTTACAGACTTCTGGTTTAACAGTTCTATCATCCGACTAGATAGACCTGACTGGTGATTCTAGTTGAGAGAATGGGAAACCACAGAGGATTAAGCATCGAGGATTGCTACAAGTGGATCCTCGAACCCCAAGTGCCTTCTTATACTTGTTTACATTCAATTTAGCTTAAACTATTAATTACACACATTCTATTCAAACTTTGATTGTTAGCTTCAATAGAAACTTGTGGATGAGTTTGTGACATCCTACATAAGTCCCTGTGGATCGACCTCGGTATTACCGAGTTTATTACTACATCGCAACCCTACACTTGGGGAAGCGAACAAGTTTTTGGCGCCGCTGCCGGGGACCTTGACGGTTTTCACAATTTTCTGAAATTAGTATCTATTTAGGACTCTTTTAGATTTTTTAGAACTAACTTAGTTTGTTTATTTGATATTTTTTTTTAGGGATTTCTAGGAAGTTGAAGAAGATTCAAGGATTTCAAGTGCGAATCAAGTTCTATCCTTCTAAAACCTTACTCTTCTTCTTCTCCTATTCATTCTTATTTTATTCATCCCTTGTAGAGTGGGTGGAGACTCCTTTTGGATCTCTAAAAGGTCGGCCTTTTTGCCACCTGGATTCCTATTGGTCGGCTCTGCCGCCTTGGATCACCTTGTGCTCAGGAATTTCTTTTTCTCATCTCTACTCCTCTTTCTCCTTTTTCTGCACCTTTTCTCAAAAGATTCAAAGAGTGGGTGGGGTGTTCTCTGAACCCCTATTGACCAGGAGAAATCGGTCTATATCTTTGTTTCTGGCCTAGCCATTGCAAGACACCTTGTGCTTCGGTCTTAGAGAAGAGTAAAGAAAAAGAAGGAAGAATTCTTTTTCCTTTTTGTTTCTTATTTTTGATTTTGCATGCCACATTGGGCTCGGGATTCCAATAACCGACTCATAAGTGAAGGGGGGGATAGTAGAAGGCATTGATAGAGAGCCACGTGTTAGGAGACATCTAGATTCTCCAATTTTATCTGAAAGTATGGCTACAAATCAACCTAACCCGGTTCAAAATCAAACCGAAACAGGGGAGAATGTGGTTGAGAATGTTCCCCGACCTAGGACTTTACGTGATTTCTTGCAACCTGCAAGAACGAGCACTCCCTCATGCATAGTATTTCCACCAAATGCAGGGAATGTGGATTTGAAACCGGGAGTGATCAATCTTCTCCCTAAATTCCATGGTTTAGACAGTGAAAGTGCCTATCAACACCTTAGGGAGTTTGATGAGGTAATCACCACCATGCACTTTGCAAATGTGACTGAAGATGTAGTAAGACTTAAATTCTTCCCTTTTACTCTTAAGGATAAAGCCAAGGGTTGGCTTTATGCATTGAGGCCAAGATCAATTGGGTCATGGAATGATATGCACAGAGAATTTATAAAAAAATTCTTCCCTACTCACAAAACGAACATGCTTAAGCGCCTTATCATGAACTTTGCCCAAAAGGAGGATGAAACCTTTTCCCAATGTTGGGAGAGATTCAAGGACCTATTAAACGCATGCCCACATCATGGCTATGAAAATTGGTGGATTATAAGTTTTTTCTATGAAGGACTGATTCCATCCATGCGCCAATTTATAGAGATGATGTGTAATGGAGAGTTCATGAATAAGGAAGCTGATGAAGCATGGGATTATCTGGAAGAATTGGCTGAAAGTGCACAATCTTGGGACACATCTAAACCAACAAATTCCAAGATTGGCCAACAAAAGGAAAAGGGAGGAATGTATGTCTTATCAGAAGAAGATAGCATAAGTGCACGGTTGGCTAGCCTTACAAGAAAGGTCGAAGCCATGGAATTAAGGAAAGGAGAAACAATCAACTCCACTGAGGTTGAAACTGTTTGTGGAATTTGTGCTGGAAATCAACATGCTACACCAGATTGTCCCACAATTTCAGCAGTCCAAAGCATCTTACAAGAACAAACAAATGCCATAAACAGTTATCAGCAGCAATATGGTGCTCCAAACTCAAACACGTATAATCCTAATTGGAAGAACCATCCCAACTTCAGTTGGAGGAATGGACCCACTGCAAATGCAAACAACACTCCAAAAGTATCACTAGAAGAGATGTTGGGTGCACTCGTATCGGTCCAGAATGAGTATAACAAGACAAATTCTCTAAAAATAGATGGGTTCATGCAAGAGCAATTGAAATTCAATCAAAATTCAAACCAAGCCATTAATGAATTGAAAACATCTCTGGCTAGAGTTGAAGCTCACCTGAGTGGTAGAGAGAAGGGCACACTTCCTGCTCAAACTCTTCCTAACCCAAGGACCCAGTATGAGATACAAGATGCAAGCTCATCCTCCCACCATACGGAACATGTCCAAGCTATCACCACTTTGAGAAGTGGGAAAGAAATTGATAAATCCAATCCGGTGAAGGCCCCCAAGCCTAAGGATCCGGAAATTCCCAAAGAGGATGATAGCCCAAACAATATTCCACAAGAGAAAGAACCGGAAAGACAATACAAGCCGGTTGCCCCATTTCCACAAAGGTTGATTTCACCTAAACCTTTAGATAAAAATTTGGAAATTCTGGAAGTTTTCAAGCAGGTGAAGATCAACATTCCGCTGTTGGATGCAATAAAACAAATACCATCTTATGCCAAATTTTTAAAGGAATTGTGTACAATCAAAAGGAAACATAACGTTCACAACAAAGTGCTTTTGGCTGAGAATTTGAGTGCCATCATCAAACAAGAGGTGCCCCAAAAATACAAAGATCCGGGTAGTCCAACCATATCATGCATCATAGGAGACTACCAGATTAAACAAGCCCTACTCGACTTGGGGGCAAGTGTGAATCTCATTCCATACTCGGTCTATGAACAACTTGGGTTAGGTGAATTGAAACCCACCAAAACCACACTCCAACTTGCTGATAGATCCATCCGGATACCGAGAGGAATGGTAGAGGATGTTCTAGTCCAAGTTGATAAATTCTACTACCCAGTAGATTTTATTGTTTTGGACACACATCCTGTGATAGGCACCGGTACTCAAATTCCCGTCATACTTGGACGACCGTTTCTAGCTACCTCAAACGCCATTATCAATTGTAGAAACGGACTTGTACAAATGTCCTTTGGAAATATGACCCTTGAGCTTAACATATTTGAGTTATGCAAACAACCGCGGGAAGTTGATGATGATATCCACGAATTAAACATGATCGAATCATTCGTGAAGATACAATCCCCTTGTCACTATTTTCCGACCCTTTGGAGGCATGTGTGGCCCATCTCCATGATATGAATGATGATACAACACAAGAGATGGATGCTATTCTAGATGTGATGATGGTGCGTGAAAATAAAAGATGGAGGACCCCAATTGAACCTTTGCCTATAAATGAGAACAAGGCCCTCCCATCCAACATTAAGGCACCAAAACTCGACCTAAAACCATTGCCAAGTGAGCTAAAATATGTTTATTTAGGTCGAGATGAGACATATCCAGTGGTGATTTCTTCCCACTTGGATGAGGAACAAGAGAGTAGGCTAATAGCCACTCTATTAGAGCACAAGAGTGCCATCGGATGGACAATTGCGGATCTCAAAGGCATAGACCCACTGATTTGCACTCACCGCATACACCTTGAGGAAAATGCAAAGACATCCCGGCAACCACAAAGATGACTAAATCCAAATACGAAGGATGTGGTTAAGGCCGAAGTGGTGAAACTATTGGATGTAGATATCATTTACCCAATATCTGATAGCCAATGGGTGAGCCCAACTCAAGTGGTGCCTAAGAAATCCGGAATAACCATCGTAGCCAATGCCAATAATGAACTCGTACCAACTAGAGTCACTACCGGGTGGAGAATGTGCATTGACTACAGGAAGCTAAACACTGTCACGAGGAAAGACCATTTCCCCCTACCGTTTGTTGATCAGATTTTAGAAAGGTTGGCGGGTCATTCCCACTTTTGCTTTCTTGATGGCTATTCAGGGTACAACCAAATAGAAATTGCCCGTGAAGACCAAGAAAAGACTACATTCACATGTCCATTCGGCACTTTCGCCTATCGACAGATGCCGTTTGGACTATGTAATGCCCCTGCCACCTTTCAGCGTTGTATGATGAGCATCTTTTCTGACATGGTGGGGACAATTCTCGAAGTCTTCATGGATGATTTTTCCGTATTCGGTTGTAGCTTTGATGAGTGCCTTGAGCACTTGAAATCTGTGCTAAAAAGATGTGAAGAGAAGAACCTTGTGCTCAATTGGGAAAAGTGTCACTTCATGGTTAAAAAGGGAATTGTACTTGGTCACATCGTTTCACAAAATGAAATTGAGGTGGACAAGGCGAAAATTGACCTTATCTCTAACCTTCCACCACCCAAAAGCATACGAGATATACGGTCCTTTTTAGGACACGCAGGATTTTATAGACGGTTCATAAAGGATTTCAGTTCACTCTCTCGTCCTTTATGCAACCTACTTCAAAAGGAAAATTCATTTGAGTGGAGTGAAGAATGTCAAAAGGCCTTTACCACCCTTAAAGGCATGTTGACATGCGCCCCAATAATGCAACCACCTGATTGGAGCCTTCCTTTTGAGATTATGTGCGATGCTAGCGACTATGCTATTGGGGCCGTGTTAGGCCAAAGAAAAGATAAAAAGCCATGTGTTATCTACTATGCAAGTAGAACCCTAAACTCAGCCCAGGCAAACTACACCACTACTGAAAAGGAACTTTTAGCCGTAGTTTTTGCCTTGGAGAAGTTCAGATCCTACTTGATTGGATCCAAGATCATTGTATTCACTGACCATGCCGCGCTTAAGTATCTTCTCTCTAAGAAGGATGCTAAACCACGGTTATTAAGATGGATTCTCCTACTCCAAGAATTCGACTTAGAAATACGTGATAAGAAAGGAGTAGAGAATGTAGTAGCTGACCACCTCTCTCGACTTGTCCTCACTGATTCCCCTGAAACGACTGCAATCAATGACATGTTCCCTGATGAACAACTTTTTGCTGTTTCCCAATTGCCATGGTATGCGGATATTGCTAATTATCTTGCTACAGGTACAATTCCTACATATTGGAAAAAGCAAGATAAGGATAGATTCTTCTCAGAGGTACGGAAATTTCTATGGGACGACCCATACTTGTTCAAGTATTGTCCCGACCAAATCATAAGGAGATGTGTCCCAGATGATGAGCAACAAAGTATCATCTCCTTCTGTCATTCTCAAGCATGTGGTGGCCATTTTTCGGCTAAAAAGACCACAGCGAAAATTCTGCAATGTGGGTTTTATTGGCCCACCATGTTCAAAGACACACATGAGTTTTGCAAAGCTTGCGAACCTTGTCAGAAATTAGGAGGAATCTCCTGTAGAAATATGATGCCACTCAATCCCATCTTAATTATCGAAATTTTTTATTGTTGGGGCATCGATTTCATGGGCCCATTCCCATCTTCTTTTGGAAACTTATACATCTTGCTCGCCGTTGATTATGTTTCCAAATGGGTCGAGGCCATCCCATGCCGGAATAATGACCATAAAACGGTCTTTCGATTCTTAAAAGAAAACATTCTTTCCCGGTTTGGAACGCCTCGAGTCATCATAAGTGATGGAGGATCTCACTTTTGCAATCGCCCTTTTGAAGCATTAATGAAGAAATATGGCGTAACGCACAAAGTGAGCACTCCCTATCACCCACAAACTAGTGGACAAGCTGAGATATCCAATAGAGAGATTAAACACATTTTAGAGAAAACGGTGCATCCTGATCGCAAGGATTGGTCACTTCGACTTACCGATGCGCTTTGAGCCTACCGTACTGCCTTTAAAACTCCTATTGGAATGTCTCCCTATAGACTTGTCTATGGGAAGGCTTGTCACTTGCCTGTGGAGTTGGAACATAAGGCATATTGGGCTATTAAGAAGATAAATTTCAATCCTGACAAGGCAAGCTCGTTACGCAAACTACAATTGAATGAACTTGCAGAAATCCGTAATGAAGCTTAGGAGAATGCAAGAATTTACAAGGACAAGACGAAGATATTCCATGATAAGAATATTCTTCGCAAGACATTCATGATAAATCAAAAAGTCCTCATGTATAATTCTCGCTTACATCTATTTCCGGGAAAATTGAGATCTCGGTGGACCGGTCCCTACATTGTGCAAACTGTCTATCCATATGGGACTGTTGAGCTATTAAATCCAAGGAACGGCAACATTTTTAAAGCAAATGGGCAGCGATTAAAGCCGTTCTTTGAGAACTTCCCTTCAGAAGGTATGTCCATACCTCTGAATGATCCTGTGTATCAGGATGATTGATCTCCTAGTCTGATGGAGGTATAGAGTAGTTAGGATTAGGATTTTGCTGCTTTTGTTTTCGTTTTCATAGGTTTGTTAGAAGGAGGAAGATCTTCACTTTTCTCTCTCTCAGGTACTATCTTTCCTCACTCCCTTTTATTTTCAAATTGCTCTCATGTTTTGCTCATTGCACATCTTTTACATTGAGGACAATGCAAGATTTGGTTGGGGGGTGTAGGATCTCTTGGATGAATTCAGCGATTTGCAACATTTCAAGCAATCATGTGAAATTTTTTTCGATTTTTCAAAAATTTGAAACTCTTTTGGAAAACACTGGTTCTAGGCATTCGAGTTGATATGAGCATAAGAGGAGGAGAAATGAAGTGTATAGGGCTGGAAGTCTGGAATTCCTCACAGCATAATGGTTTTTATATGTGAACTCCCCTATTTTTGTGATTGATAGAAAATCTGAACACTTTTACACCTAGTTCACATTACACGATTTTCATGAGTTGAAGGGATTATGTGACTTATGAATTAGCTAAACTTTGAATTAAGGTATTGAGAAATCAGGCCGGGGGTACTTTGTCCATCCTTGTCCATGGGAAAATAATGAAAGATATGGATTTGTAAAAATCCTATCTAATTTAAAAAGAAAAAGGAAAAGGAAGGATGAAATTGGGAATGTGGAAAAATGGTGGAGAATTCCGATTAGGGCTACCTACTACCAACCGGGGGATGGTCTACCCATAACCAAAGCCGGAAATGGGACGTAGTGTGAAAGTCGTCGGAAGGACGGTAAGGCAAATTCCTGTCATTGGCTTGATGTGGCTCTATGTACCTTGAGTTCTATAGTCTAGTTGATCTATGAAGAAGATAATCCTAGAAACTCGTGGAATGAATTTAAACTACCCACACTAGGTGAAATTTGTTCAAGTCTTTCTATTTATCAACCAATCAGCGGGAATTTCATATAAATGCTTATTATGTTTTGAGGGTTTATGGTTTCAACCTCCGTCGCCTACTATTTTTAAATCTTATGCTTATGTACCTTGGAATGTATAGAAGGAGGGTTTCTGAAGGAGAGTTGAGGTTTTGAAGAATAGGATTAGTTTCACGAATGTTTTGCTTGGGACTAGCAAAATGCTGGTTGGGGGGTGTGTTGAGCTCTTAATTGTGCATATTCTAACCCCAATTCATCACTCATTGTGCATGGTTTATATGGGTTGAAAGCTAATTCAATGCATGTTTTGTGACTACAGGATTGAGGGTGGACTCTACTCAATTAAAGACACAAAGAGATCATTTTGAACTATTCTAATGGAGATTACTTGAGGACCAAAGAAGAAAAGAAGAGAGAAAGTGAAAGAAAGAAGCAAGGAAAGAAAGAAAAGGAAGAATGTAGATGCATGAAGACTGCCGACCGGTCATGACCGGTCGGCCAAGAGGGCCAGACCGGTCTTGACCGGCCAGCTATGAACAATGGACTAGTATTGCATAAGGCCGACCGGTCATGACCGGTCGGCCATGATCGCTGGATAGAGAGGCTGGAATTTCAATGAACTAAGGCCGACCGGTCATGACCGGTCGGCCATGGTTGCTGGTATGAGAAGAAAAACGTCCGACCGGTCATGACCGGTCGGACATCATTGCTGGAATGAAGACTGCTGGAGTGCTTTCACTTGAGGCCGACCGGTCTTGACCGGTCGGCCATGCGTACTAAGTTAGAACTTTCTAATTTCTTCCCGAAATTCTCTGCGCTGCGTAAGTGTTACGCACTTTCTCGATTCTTCCGAAGTCGTGGAGCCTCCAGACTATAAATAGACACCTAGGGATTGTTCCTAGGGCATCCTAGAAGGGCTCAAGCGAGGTTGGAGGCTATGGAAGTGAAGATTGGAGTTTCACAACTCCTTTTGGTTTGCTTTGCTGTTTTCATGCTTTTTGTAGTTGTTTCATGTTTCCTTGGATCATGAGCAGCTAAACCTCTTAGCTAGGGCTAAGAGGTGAAGCTTGTAGTGTATCCAAGATGTTTTAATTCGTAGTTAAGTGGTTTTCAGTTTTGGAATTCATGATTATGAACTAAGGTTTGAAGTTTATACAAGTTTTTAAGTAATTTCTCTTAGTCTTGTGATGACTCATGGATGTTTGGATGAATTACTTATCTTCTTATTTGGTTTGCAATGGTCTAGACCTGTATGATCTGAGGAATCGGAGTGCGCTCTAGCACTAAGCTCTTCATGAAGGGACTTCATGCCAAAGTTCTAGTTTTGGTTGATTATCTGGAATATGTATGGATTGTGCATATAATTTGAATCCAGTTCAAATCATGATCTAGCCTTGTCTTGTGAGAAGACTTGAGGATGGTTATGGTTGGGAATTGGACCTATAGAAAAGGTGAATGACCTATGCAATGAGCATGCTCAGATCAGCCTAGAGTTGAGTGAACTTTGTGCACAGAACTTACATGTTACAGACTTCTGGTTTAACAGTTCTATCATCCGATTAGATAGACCTGACTGGTGATTCTAGTTGAGAGAATGGGAAACCACAGAGGATTAAACATCGAGGATTGCTACAAGTGGATCCTCGAACCCCTAGTGCCTTCTTATACTTGTTTACATTCAATTTAGCTTAAACTATTAATTACACACATTCTATTCAAACTTTGATTGTTAGCTTCAATAGAAACTTGTGGATGAGTTTGTGACATCCTACATAAGTCCCTGTGGATCGACCTCGGTATTACCGAGTTTATTACTACATCGCAACCCTACACTTGGGGAAGCGAACAGACGCCGTGGAGTGTATTTCTGAAAGTCATATCGTCCACAGAGACGCATCATGACACTGAGATATACGACTCGGTCGAAACCCTGTTTGCACAAAGACCCCATGGAGTGCCTTCCAGCAAGTCACCCATCCTATCAGACACGGTCACTGGCCCTGGTTGCAGTAAGTGGACGCCGTGGAGTGTATTTCTGAAAGTCATATCGTCCATAGAGACGCGTCATGACACTAAGATATACGACTCGGTTGAAACCCTGTTTGCACAAAGACCCCATGGAGTGCCTTCCAGCAAGTCACCCATCCTAGTAGAGACGGTCACTAGCCCTGGTTGCAGTAAGTGGACGCCATGGAGTGTATTTCTGAAAGTCATATCGTCCATAGAGACGTGTCTTGACACTGAGATATACGACTCGGTCGAAACCCTGTTTGCACAAAGACCCCATGGAGTGCCTTCCAGCAAGTCACCCGTCCTAGCAGAGACGGTCACTGGCCCTGGTTGCAGTAAGTGGACGCTATGGAGTGTATTTTTTAAAGTCATATCGTCCATAGAGACGCGTCATGACACTGAGATATACGACTCGGTTGAAACCCTATTTGCACAAAGACCCCATGGAGTGCCTTCCAGCAAGTCACCCGTCCTAGTAGAGACGGTGACTGGCCCTGGTTGCAGTAAGTGGACGCCGTGGAGTCTATTTCAGAAAGTCTTATCGTCCATAGAGACGCGTCATGACACTGAGATATACGACTCGGTTGAAACCCTGTTTGCACAAAGACCCCATTGAGTGCTCTCCAGGAAGTCACCCGTCCTAGCAGAGACGGTCACTGGCCCTGGTTGCAGTAAGTGGACGCTGTGGAGTGTATTTCTGAAAGTCATATCGTCCATAGAGACGCGTCATGACACTAAGATATACGACTCGGTCGAAACCCTGTTCGCACAAAGACCCCATGGAGTGCCTTCGAGAAAGTCACCCGTCCTAGTAGAGACGGTCACTGGCCCTGGTTGCAGTAAGTGGACACCGTGGAGTCTATTTCAAAAAGTCATATCGTCCATAGAGACGCGTCTTGACACTGAGATATACGACTCGGTCGAAACCCTGTTTGCACAAAGACCCCATGGAGTGCCTTCGAGCAAGTCACCCATCCTAGCAGAGACGGTCACTGGCCCTGGTTGCAGTAAGTGGACGCCGTGGAGTGTATTTCTGAAAGTCATATCGTCCACAGAGACGCGTCATGAAACTGAGATATACGACTCGGTCGAAACCCTATTTGCACAAAGACCCCGTCGAATGCCTTCCAGCAAGTCACCCGTCCTGGCAGAGACGGTCACTGGCCCTGATTGCAGTAAGTGGACACCGTGGAGTGCATTTCTGAAAGTCATATTGTCCATAGAGACGCGTCATGACACTGAGCTATACGACTCGGTCGAAACCCTGTTTGCACAAAGACCCCATGGAGTGCCTTCCAGCAAGTCACCCGTCATAGCAGAGACGGTCACTGGCCCTCGTTGCAGCAAGTGGACGCCCTGGAGGGCATTTCTGAAAGTCATATCGTCCATAGAGACGCGTCTTGACACTGAGATATACGACTCGGTCGAAACCCTGTTTGCACAAAGACCCCATGGAGTGCTTTCCAGCAAGTCACCCGTCCTAGCAGAAACGGTCACTGGCCCTGGTTGCAGCAAGTGGACGCCCTGGAGGGTATTTCTGAAAGTCATATCGTCCATAGAGACGCGTCATGACACTAAGATATATGACTCGGTTGAAACCCTGTTTGCACAAAGACCCCATGGAGTGCCTTCCAGCAAGTCACCCATCCTAGTAGAGACGGTCACTAGCCCTGGTTGCAGTAAGTGGACGCCATGGAGTGTATTTCTGAAAGTCATATCGTCCATAGAGACGCGTCTTGACACTGAGATATACGACTCGGTCGAAACCCTGTTTGCACAAAGACCCCATGGAGTGCCTTCCAGCAAGTCACCCGTCCTAGCAGAGACGGTCACTGGCCTTGGTTGCAGTAAGTGGACGCCATGGAGTGTATTTTTTAAAGTCATATCGTCCATAGAGACGCGTCATGACACTGAGATATACGACTCGGTTGAAACCCTATTTGCACAAAGACCCCATGGAGTGCCTTCCAGCAAGTCACCCGTCCTAGTAGAGACGGTGACTGGCCCTGGTTGCAGTAAGTGGACGCCGTGGAGTCTATTTCAGAAAGTCTTATCGTCCATAGAGACGCGTCATGACACTGAGATATACGACTCGGTTGAAACCCTGTTTGCACAAAGACCCCATTGAGTGCTCTCCAGGAAGTCACCCGTCTTAGCAGAGATGGTCACTAGCCCTGGTTGCAGTAAGTGGACGCTGTGGAGTGTATTTCTGAAAGTCATATCGTCCATAGAGACGCGTCATGACACTAAGATATACGACTCGGTCGAAACCCTGTTTGCACAAAGACCCCATGGAGTGCCTTCGAGAAAGTCACCCGTCCTAGTAGAGACGGTCACTGGCCCTGGTTGCAGTAAGTGGACACCGTGGAGTCTATTTCAAAAAGTCATATCGTCCATAGAGACGCGTCTTGACACTGAGATATACGACTCGGTCGAAACCCTGTTTGCACAAAGACCCCATGGAGTGCCTTCCAGCAAGTCACCCATCCTAGCAGAGACGGTCACTGGCCCTGGTTGCAGTAAGTGGACGCCGTGGAGTGTATTTCTGAAAGTCATATCGTCCATAGAGACGCGTCAGGACACTGAGATATACGACTCGGTCGAAACCCTGTTTGCACAAAGACCCCATCGAGTGCCTTCCAGCAAGTCACCCGTCCTGGCAGAGACGGTCACTGGCCCTGATTGCAGTAAGTGGACACCGTGGAGTGCATTTCTGAAAGTCATATTGTCCATAGAGACGCGTCATGACACTGAGATATACGACTCGGTCGAAACCCTGTTTGCACAAAGACCCCATGGAGTGCCTTCCAGCAAGTCACCCGTCATACCAGAGACGGTCACTGGCCCTGGTTGCAGCAAGTGGACGCCCTGGAGGGCATTTCTGAAAGTCATATCGTCCATAGAGACGCGTCTTGACACTGAGATATACGACTCGGTCGAAACCCTGTTTGCACAAAGACCCCATGGAGTGCTTTCCAGCAAGTCACCCGTCCTAGCAGAAACGGTCACAGGCCCTGGTTGCAGCAAGTGGACGCCCTGGAGGGTATTTCTGAAAGTCATATCGTCCATAGAGACGCATTATGACACTAAGATATATGACTCGGTCGAAACCCTGTTTTCACAACGACCCCATGGAGTGCCTTCCAGCAAGTCACCCGTCCTAGCAGAGACGGTCACTGGCCCTGGTTGCAGTAAGTGGACGCCATGGAGTGTATTTCTAAAAGTCATATCGTCCAGAGAGACGCGTCTTGACACTGAGATATACGACTCGGTCGAAACCCTGTTTGCACAAAGACCCCATGGAGTGCCTTCAAGCAAGTCACTAGTCCTCGCAGAGACGGACACTGGCCCTGGTTGCAGTAAGTGGACGCCCTGGAGTATATTTCTGAAAGTCATATCGTCCATAGATACGCGTCATGACACTGAGATATACGACTCGGTCGAAACCCTGTTTGCACAAAGACCCCATGGAGTGCCTTCCAGCAAGTCACCCGTCCTAGTAGAGACGGTCACTGGCCCTGGTTGCAGTAAGTGGACGCCATGGAGTGTATTTCTGAAAGTCATATCGTCCATAGAGACGCGTCTTGACACTGAGATATACGACTCGGTCGAAACCCTGTTTGCACAAAGACCCCATGGAGTGCCTTCAAGCAAGTCACCAGTCCTAGCAGAGACGGTCACTGGCCCTGGTTGCAGTAAGTGGACGCCGTGGAGTGAATTTCTGAAAGTCATATCGTCCATAGAGACGCGGCATGACACTGAGATATACGACTCGGTCGAAACCCTGTTTGCACAAAGACCCCATGGAGTGCCTTCCAGCAAGTCACCCGTCCTAGTAGAGACGGTCACTGGCCCTGGTTGTAGTAAGTGGACGCCGTGGAGTGTATTTCTAAAAGTCATATCGTCCAGAGAGACGCGTCTTGACACTGAGATATACGACTCGGTCGAAACCCTGTTTGCATAAAGACCCCATGGAGTGCCTTCCAGCAAGTCCCCCGTCCTAGCAGAGACGGTCACTAGCCCTGGTTGCAGTAAGTGGACGCCGTGGAGTGTATTGCAGACAGTCATATCGTCCATAGAGACGCGTTATGACACTGAGATATACGACTCGGTCGAAACCCTATTTGCACAAAGACCCCATGGAGTGCCTTCCAGCAAGTCACCCGTCCTAGCAGAGACGGTCACTTGCCCTGTTTGCAGTAAGTGGACGCCGTGGAGTGTATTTCTGAAAGTCATATCGTCCATAGAGACGCGTCATGACACTGAGATATACGACACGATCGAAACCCTGTTTGCACAAAGACCCCATGGAGTGCCGTCCAGCAAGTCACCCATCCTAGTAGAGAGGGTTACTGGCCCTGGTTGCAGTAAGTGGACGCCATGTAGTGTATTTCTGAAAGTCATATCGTCCATAGAGACGCGTCTTGACACTGAGATATACGACTCGGTCGAAACCCTGTTTGCACAAAGACCCCATGGAGTGCCATCCAGCAAGTCACCCGTCCTAGCAGAGACGGTCACTGGCCCTGGTTGCAGTAAGTGGACGCCGTGGAGTATATTTCTGAAAGTCATATCGTCCATAGAGACGCGTCATGACACTGAGATATACGACTCGGTTGAAACCCTGTTTGCACAAAGACCCCATGGAGTGCCTTCCAGCAAGTCACCCGTCCTAGTAGAGACGGTGACTGGCCCTGGTTGCAGTAAGTGGACGCCGTGGAGCCTATTTCAGAAAGTCTTATCGTCCATAGAGACGCGTCATGACACTGAGATATACGACTCGGTTGAAACCCTGTTTGCACAAAGACCCCATGGAGAGCCCTCCAGGAAGTCTCCCGTCCTAGCAGACACGGTCACTGGCCCTGGATGCAGTAAGTGGACGATGTGGAGTGTATTTCTGAAAGTCATATCGTCCATAGAGACGCGTCATGACACTGAGATATACGACTCGGTCGAAACCCTGTTTGCACAAAGACCCCATGGAGTGCCTTCCAGCAAGTCACCCATCCTAGTAGGGACGGTCACTGGCCCTGGTTGCAGTAAGTGGACGCCCTGGAGGATATTTCTGAAAGTCATATCGTCCGTAGAGACGCGTCTTGACACTGAGATATACGACTCGGTCGAAACCCTGTTTGCACAAAGACCCCATGGAGTGCCTTCCAGCTAGTCACCCGTCCTAGCAGAAACTGTCACTGGCCCTGGTTGTAGTAAGTGGACGCCGTGGAGTGTATTTATAAAAGTCATATCGTCCATAGAGACGCGTCTTGACACTGAGATATACGACTCGGTCGAAACCCTGTTTGCATAAAGACCCCATGGAGTGCCTTCCAGCAAGTCACCCGTCCTAGCAGAGACGGTCACTGGCCCTGGTTGCAGTAAGTGGACGCCGTGGAGTGTATTGCAGACAGTCATATCGTCCATAGAGACGGGTTATGACACTGAGATATACGACTCGGTCGAAACCCTGTTTGCACAAAGACCCCATGGAGTGCCTTCCAGCAAGTCACCCATCCTAGCAGAGACGGTCACTGGCCCTGGTTGCAGTAAGTGGACGCCGTGGAGTGTATTTCAGAAAGTCATATCGTCCACAGAGACGCGTCATGAAACTGAGATATACGACTCGGTCGAAACCCTATTTGCACAAAGACCCCATCGAGTGCCTTCCAGCAAGTCACCTGTCCTGGCAGAGACGGTCACTGGCCCTGATTGCAGTAAGTGGACACCGTGGAGGGCATTTCTGAAAGTCATATCGTCCAAAGAGACGCGTCTTGACACTGAGATATACGACTCGGTCGAAACCCTGTTTGCACAAAGTCCCCATGGAGTGCTTTCCAGCAAGTCACCCATCCTAGCAGAAACGGTCACTGGCCCTGGTTGCAGCAAGTGGACGCCCTGGAGGGTATTTCTGAAAGTCATATCGTCCATAGAGACGCGTCATGACACTAAGATATATGACTCGGTCGAAACCCTGTTTGCACAAAGACCCCATGGAGTGCCTTCAAGCAAGTCACCAGTCCTAGCAGAGACGGTCACTGGCCCTGGTTGCAGTAAGTGGACGCCGTGGAGTGTATTTCTGAAAGTCATATCGTCCATAGAGACGCGTCATGACACTGAGATATACGACTCGGTCGAAACCCTGTTTGCACAAAGACCCCATGGAGTGCCTTCCAGCAAGTCACCCATCCTAGTAGGGACGGTCACTGGCCCTGGTTGCAGTAAGTGGACGCCCTGGAGGGTATTTCTGAAAGTCATATCGTCCGTAGAGACACGTCTTGACACTGAGATATACGACTCGGTCGAAACCCTGTTTGCACAAAGACCCCATGAAGTGCCTTCTAGCAAGTCACCCGTCCTAGCAGAAACGGTCACTGGCCCTGGTTGCAGTAAGTGGACGCCGTGGAGTGTATTTCTAAAAGTCATATCGTCCATAGTGACGCGTCTTGACACTGAGATATACGACTCGGTCGAAACCCTGTTTGCATAAAGACCCCATGGAGTGCCTTCCAGCAAGTCACCCGTCCTAGCAGAGACGGTCACTGGCCCAAGTTGCAGTAAGTGGACGCCGTGGAGTGTATTACAGACAGTCATATCGTCCATAGAGACGCATTATGACACTGAGATATACGACTCGGTCGAAACCCTGTTTGCACAAAGACCCCATGGTGTGCCTTCCAGCAAGTCACCCATCCTAGCAGAGACGGTCACTGGCCCTGGTTGCAGTAAGTGGACGCCGTGAAGTGTATTTCTGAAAGTCATATCGTCCAGAGAGACGCGTCTTGACACTGAGATATACGACTCGGTCGAAACCCTGTTTGCATAAAGAACCCATGGAGTGCCTTCCAGCAAGTCACCCGTCCTAGCAGAGACAGTCACTGGCCCTGGTTGCAGTAAGTGGACGCCGTGGAGTGTATTTCTGAAAGTCATATCGTCCATAGAGACGCATCATGACACTGAGATATACGACACGATCGAAACCCTGTTTGCACAAAGACCCCATGGAGTGCCGTCCAGCAAGTCACCCATCCTAGTAGAGAGGGTTACTGGCCCTGGTTGCAGTAAGTGGACGCCATCGAGTGTATTTCTGAAAGTCATATCGTCCATAGAGACGCGTCTTGACACTGAGATATACGACTCGGTCGAAACCCTGTTTGCACAAAGACCCCATGGAGTGCCTTGCAGCAAGTCACCCGTCCTAGCAGAGACGGTCACTGGCCCTGGTTGCAGTAAGTGGACGCCGTGGAGTATATTTCTGAAAGTCATATCGTCCATAGAGACGCGTCTTGACACTGAGATATACGACTCGGTCGAAACCCTGTTTGCACAAAGACCCCATGGAGTGCCTTGCAGCAAGTCACCCGTCCTAGCAGAGACGGTCACTGGCCCTGGTTGCAGTAAGTGGACGCCGTGGAGTATATTTCTGAAAGTCATATCGTCCATAGAGACGCGTCATGACACTGAGATATACGACTCGGTTGAAACCCTGTTTGCACAAAGACCCCATGGAGTGCCTTCCAGCAAGTCACCCGTCCTACTAGAGACGGTGACTGGCCCTGGTTGCAGTAAGTGGACGCCGTGGAGTCTATTTCAGAAAGTCTTATCGTCCATAGAGACGCGTCATGACACTGAGATATACGACTCGGTTGAAACCCTGTTTGCACAAAGACCCCATGGAGAGCCCTCCAGGAAGTCTCCCGTCCTAGCAGAGACGGTCACTGGCCCTGGATGCAGTAAGTGGACGCCGTGGAGTGTATTGCTGAAAGTCATATCGTCCATAGAGACGCGTCATGACACTGAGATATACGACTCGGTCGAAACCCTGTTTGCACAAAGACCCCATGGAGTGCCTTCCAGCAAGTCACCCATCCTAGTAGGGACGGTCACTGGCCCTGGTTGCAGTAAGTGGACGCCCTGGAGGGTATTTCTGAAAGTCATATCGTCCGTAGAGACGCGTCTTGACACTGAGATATACGACTCGGTCGAAACCCTGTTTGCACAAAGACCCCATGGAGTGCCTTCCAGCAAGTCACCCGTCCTAGCAGAAACTGTCACTGGCCCTGGTTGCAGTAAGTGGACGCCGTGGAGTGTATTTCTAAAAGTCATATCGTCCATAGAGACGCGTCTTGACACTGAGATATACGACTCGGCCGAAACCCTGTTTGCACAAAGACCCCATGGAGTGCCTTCCAGCAAGTCACCCATCCTAGCAGAGACGGTCAATGGCCCTGGTTGCAGTAAGTGGACGACGTGGAGTGAATTTCTGAAAGTCATATCGTCCACAGAGACGCGTCATGAAACTGAGATATACGACTCGGTCGAAACCCTATTTGCACAAAGACCCCATCGAGTGCCTTCCAGCAAGTCACCTGTCTTGGCAGAGACGGTCACTGGCCCTGATTGCAGTAAGTGGACACCGTGGAGTGCATTTCTGAAAGTCATATCGTCCATAGAGACGCGTCATGACACTGAGCTATGCGACTCGGTCGAAACCCTGTTTGCACAAAGACTCCATGGAGTGCCTTCCAGCAAGTCACCCGTCATAGCAGAGACGGTCACTGGCCCTGGTTGCAGCAAGTGGACGCCCTGGAGGGTATTTCTGAAAGTCATATCGTCCATAGAGACGCGCCTTGACACTGAGATATACGACTCGGTCGAAACCCTGTTTGCACAAAGACCCCATGGAGTGCCTTCCAGCAAGTCACCCGTCCTAGCAGAAACGGTCACTGGCCCTGGTTGCAACAAGTGGACGCCCTGGACGGTATTTCTGAAAGTCATATCGTCCATAGAGACGCGTCATGACACTAAGATATACGACTCAGTCGAAACCCTATTTTCACAAAAACCCCATGGAGCGCCTTCCAGCAAGTCACCCGTCCTAGCAGAGACGGTCACTGGCCCTGGTTGCAGTAAGTGGACGCCGTGGAGTGTATTTCTGAGAGTCATATCGTCCATAGAGACGCGTCATGACACTGAGATATACGACACGATCGAAACCCTGTTTACACAAAGACCCCATGGAGTGCCATCCAGCAAGTCACCCATCCTAGTAGAGAGGGTTACTGGCCCTGGTTGCAGTAAGTGGACGCCATGGAGTGTATTTCTGAAAGTCATATCGTCCATAGAGACGCATCTTGACACTGAGATATACGACTCGGTCGAAACCCTGTTTGCACAAAGACCCCATGGAGTGCCATCCAGCAAGTCACCCATCCTAGTAGAGAGGGTTACTGGCCCTGGTTGCAGTAAGTGGACGCCATGGAGTGTATATCTGAAAGTCATATCGTCCATAGAGACGCATCTTGACACTGAGATATACGACTCGGTCGCAACCCTGTTTGCACAAAGACCCCATGGAGTGCCTTCCAGCAAGTCACCCGTCCTAGCAGAAACGGTCACTGGCCCTGGTTGCAACAAGTGGACGCCCTGGACGGTATTTCTGAAAGTCATATCGTCCAGAGAGACGCGTCATGACACTAAGATATACGACTCAGTCGAAACCCTATTTTCACAATAACCCCATGGAGTGCCTTCCAGCAAGTCACCCGTCCTAGCAGAGACGGTCACTGGCCCTGGTTGCAGTAAGTGGACGCCGTGGAGTGTATTTCTGAAAGTCATATCGTCCATAGAGACGCGTCATGACACTGAGATATACGACACGATCGAAACCCTGTTTGCACAAAGACCCCATGGAGTGCCATCCAGCAAGTCACCCATCCTAGTAGAGAGGGTTACTGGCCCTGGTTGCAGTAAGTGGACGCCATGGAGTGTATTTCTGAAAGTCATATCGTCCATAGAGACGCATCTTGACACTGAGATATACGACTCGGTCGAAACCCTGTTTGCACAAAGACCCCAAGGAGTGCCATCCAGCAAGTCACCCATCCTAGTAGAGAGGGTTACTGGCCCTGGTTGCAGTAAGTGGACGCCATGGAGTGTATTTCTGAAAGTCATATCGTCCATAGAGACGCATCTTGACACTGAGATATACGACTCGGTCGAAACCCTGTTTGCACAAAGACCCCATGGAGTGCCTTCCAGCAAGTCACCCGTCCTAGTAGAGACGGTGACTGGCCCTGGTTGCAGTAAGTGGACGCGGTGGAGTCTATTTCAGAAAGTCTTATCGTCCATAGAGACGCGTCATGACACTGAGATATACGACTCGATTGAAACCCTGTTTGCACAATGACCCCATGGAGAGCCCTCCAGGAAGTCACCCGTCCTAGCAGAGACGGTCACTGGCCCTGGATGCAGTAAGTGGACGCCGTGGAGTGTATTTCTGAAAGTCATATCGTCCGTAGAGACGCGTCATGAAACTGAGATATACGACTCGGTCGAAACCCTATTTGCACAAAGACCCCATCGAGTGCCTTCCAGCAAGTCACCCGTCCTGGCAGAGACGGTCACTGGTTCTGATTGCAGTAAGTGGGCACCGTGGAGTGCATTTCTGAAAGTCATATCGTCCATAGAGACGCGTCATGACACTGAGCTATACGACTCGGTGGAAACCCTGTTTGCACAAAGACCCCATGGAGTGCCTTCCAGCAAGTCACCCGTCATAGCAGAGACGGTCACTGGCCCTGGTTGCAGCAAGTGGACGCCCTGGAGGGTATTTCTGAAAGTCATATCGTCCATAGAGACGCGTCTTGACACTGAGATATACGACTCGGTCGAAACCCTGTTTGCACAAAGACCCCATGGAGTGCCTTCCAGCAAGTCACCCGTCCTAACAGAAACGGTCACTGGCCCTGGTTGCAGCAAGTGGACGCCCTGGAGGGTATTTCTGAAAGTCATATCGTCCATAGAGACGCGTCATGACACTAAGATATACGACTCGGTCGAAACCCTATTTTTACAAAGACCCCATGGAGTGCCTTCCAGCAAGTCACCCGTCCTAGCAGAGACGGTCACTGGCCCTGGTTGCAGTAAGTGGACGCCGTGGAGTGTATTTCTGAAAGTCATATCGTCCATAGAGACGCGTCATGACACTGAGATATACGACACGATCGAAACCCTGTTTGCACAAAGACCCCATGGAGTGCCATCCAGCAAGTCACCCATCCTAGTAGAGAGGGTTACTGGCCCTGGTTGCAGTAAGTGGACGCCATGGAGTGTATTTCTGAAAGTCATATCGTCCATAGAGACGCATCTTGACACTGAGATATACGACTCGGTCGAAACCCTGTTTGCACAAAGACCCCATGGAGTGCCATCCAGCAAGTCACCCATCCTAGTAGAGAGGGTTACTGGCCCTGGTTGCAGTAAGTGGACGCCATGGAGTGTATATCTGAAAGTCATATCGTCCATAGAGACGCATCTTGACACTGAGATATACGACTCGGTCGCAACCCTGTTTGCACAAAGACCCCATGGAGTGCCTTCCAGCAAGTCACCCGTCCTAGCAGAAACGGTCACTGGCCCTGGTTGCAACAAGTGGACGCCCTGGACGGTATTTCTGAAAGTCATATCGTCCAGAGAGACGCGTCATGACACTAAGATATACGACTCAGTCGAAACCCTATTTTCACAATAACCCCATGGAGTGCCTTCCAGCAAGTCACCCGTCCTAGCAGAGACGGTCACTGGCCCTGGTTGCAGTAAGTGGACGCCGTGGAGTGTATTTCTGAAAGTCATATCGTCCATAGAGACGCGTCATGACACTGAGATATACGACACGATCGAAACCCTGTTTGCACAAAGACCCCATGGAGTGCCATCCAGCAAGTCACCCATCCTAGTAGAGAGGGTTACTGGCCCTGGTTGCAGTAAGTGGACGCCATGGAGTGTATTTCTGAAAGTCATATCGTCCATAGAGACGCATCTTGACACTGAGATATACGACTCGGTCGAAACCCTGTTTGCACAAAGACCCCAAGGAGTGCCATCCAGCAAGTCACCCATCCTAGTAGAGAGGGTTACTGGCCCTGGTTGCAGTAAGTGGACGCCATGGAGTGTATTTCTGAAAGTCATATCGTCCATAGAGACGCATCTTGACACTGAGATATACGACTCGGTCGAAACCCTGTTTGCACAAAGACCCCATGGAGTGCCTTCCAGCAAGTCACCCGTCCTAGTAGAGACGGTGACTGGCCCTGGTTGCAGTAAGTGGACGCGGTGGAGTCTATTTCAGAAAGTCTTATCGTCCCTAGAGACGCGTCATGACACTGAGATATACGACTCGATTGAAACCCTGTTTGCACAATGACCCCATGGAGAGCCCTCCAGGAAGTCACCCGTCCTAGCAGAGACGGTCACTGGCCCTGGATGCAGTAAGTGGACGCCGTGGAGTGTATTTCTGAAAGTCATATCGTCCGTAGAGACGCGTCATGAAACTGAGATATACGACTCGGTCGAAACCCTATTTGCACAAAGACCCCATCGAGTGCCTTCCAGCAAGTCACCCGTCCTGGCAGAGACGGTCACTGGCTCTGATTGCAGTAAGTGGGCACCGTGGAGTGCATTTCTGAAAGTCATATCGTCCATAGAGACGCGTCATGACACTGAGCTATACGACTCGGTGGAAACCCTGTTTGCACAAAGACCCCATGGAGTGCCTTCCAGCAAGTCACCCGTCATAGCAGAGACGGTCACTGGCCCTGGTTGCAGCAAGTGGACGCCCTGGAGGGTATTTCTGAAAGTCATATCGTCCATAGAGACGCGTCTTGACACTGAGATATACGACTCGGTCGAAACCCTGTTTGCACAAAGACCCCATGGAGTGCCTTCCAGCAAGTCACCCGTCCTAACAGAAACGGTCACTGGCCCTGGTTGCAGCAAGTGGACGCCCTGGAGGGTATTTCTGAAAGTCATATCGTCCATAGAGACGCGTCATGACACTAAGATATACGACTCGGTCGAAACCCTATTTTTACAAAGACCCCATGGAGTGCCTTCCAGCAAGTCACCCGTCCTAGCAGAGACAGTCACTGGCCCTGGTTGCAGTAAGTGGACGCCGTGGAGTGTATTTCTGAAAGTCATATCGTCCATAGAGACGCGTCATGACACAGAGATATACGACACGGTCGAAACCCTGTTTGCACAAAGACCCCATGGAGTGCCTTCAAGCAAGTCACCAGTCCTCGCAGAGATGGTCACTGGCCCTGGTTGCAGTAAGTGGACGCCGTGGAGTGTATTTCTGAAAGTCATATCGTCCATAGAGACGCGTCATGACACTGAGATATACGACTCGGTCGAAACCCTGTTTGCACAAAGACCCCATGGAGTGGCTTCCAGCAAGTCACCCGTCCTAGTAGAGACGGTCACTGGCCCTGGTTGCAGTAAGTGGACGCCATGGAGTGTATTTCTGAAAGTCATATCGTCCATAGAGACGCGTCTTGACACTGAGATATACGACTCGGTCGAAACCCTGTTTGCACAAAGACCCCTTGGAGTGCCTTCAAGTAAGTCACCAGTCCTAGCAGAGACGGTCACTGGCCCTGGTTGCAGTAAGTGGACGCCGTGGAGTGTATTTCTGAAAGTCATATCGTCCATAGAGACGTGTCATGACACTGAGATATACGACACGATCGAAACCCTGATTGCACAAAGACCCCATGGAGTGCCGTCCAGCAAGTCACACATCCTAGTAGAGAGGGTTACTCGCCCAGGTTGCAGTAAGTGGACGCCATGGAGTATTTTTCTGAAAGTCATATCGTCCATAGAGACCCGTCTTGACACTAAGATATACGACTCGGTCGAAACCCTGTTTGCACAAAGACCCCATGGAGTGCCATCCAGTAAGTCACCCGTCCTAGCAGAGACGGTCACTGGCCCTGGTTGCAGTAAGTGGACGCCGTGGAGTATATTTCTGAAAGTGATATCGTCCATAGAGACGCGTTATGACACAGAGATATACGACTCGGTCGAAACCCTGTTTGCACAAAGACCCCATGGAGTTCCTTCCAGCAACTCACCCGTCCTAGCAGAGACGGTCACTGGCCCTGGTTGCAGTAAGTGGACGCCGTGGAGTGTATTTCTGAAAGTCATATCGTCCATAGAGACGTGTCATGACACTGAGATATACGACACGATCGAAACCCTGTTTGCACAAAGACCCCATGGAGTGCCGTCCAGCAAGTCACACATCCTAGTAGAGAGGGTTACTCGCCCAGGTTGCAGTAAGTGGACGCCATGGAGTATTTTTCTGAAAGTCATATCGTCCATAGAGACCCGTCTTGACACTAAGATATACGACTCGGTCGAAACCCTGTTTGCACAAAGACCCCATGGAGTGCCATCCAGTAAGTCACCCGTCCTAGCAGAGACGGTCACTGGCCCTGGTTGCAGTAAGTGGACGCCGTGGTGTATATTTCTGAAAGTCATATCGTCCATAGAGACGCGTCATGACACTGAGATATACGACTCGGTTGAAACCCTGTTTGCACAAAGACCCCATGAAGTGCCTTCCAGCAAGTCACCCGTCCTAGCAGAGACGGTCACTGGCCCTGGTTGCAGTAAGTGGACGCCGTGGAGTGTATTTCTGAAAGTCATATCGTCCATAGAGACGCGTCATGACACAGAGATATACGACACGGTCGAAACCCTGTTTGCACAAAGACCCCATGGAGTGCCTTCAAGCAAGTCACCAGTCCTCGCAGAGATGGTCACTGGCCCTGGTTGCAGTAAGTGGACGCCGTGGAGTGTATTTCTGAAAGTCATATCGTCCATAGAGACGCGTCATGACACTGAGATATACGACTCGGTCGAAACCCTGTTTGCACAAAGACCCCATGGAGTGGCTTCCAGCAAGTCACCCGTCCTAGTAGAGACGGTCACTGGCCCTGGTTGCAGTAAGTGGACGCCATGGAGTGTATTTCTGAAAGTCATATCGTCCATAGAGACGCGTCTTGACACTGAGATATACGACTCGGTCGAAACCCTGTTTGCACAAAGACCCCTTGGAGTGCCTTCAAGTAAGTCACCAGTCCTAGCAGAGACGGTCACTGGCCCTGGTTGCAGTAAGTGGACGCCGTGGAGTGTATTTCTGAAAGTCATATCGTCCATAGAGACGTGTCATGACACTGAGATATACGACACGATCGAAACCCTGTTTGCACAAAGACCCCATGGAGTGCCGTCCAGCAAGTCACACATCCTAGTAGAGAGGGTTACTCGCCCAGGTTGCAGTAAGTGGACGCCATGGAGTATTTTTCTGAAAGTCATATCGTCCATAGAGACCCGTCTTGACACTAAGATATACGACTCGGTCGAAACCCTGTTTGCACAAAGACCCCATGGAGTGCCATCCAGTAAGTCACCCGTCCTAGCAGAGACGGTCACTGGCCCTGGTTGCAGTAAGTGGACGCCGTGGAGTATATTTCTGAAAGTGATATCGTCCATAGAGACGCGTTATGACACAGAGATATACGACTCGGTCGAAACCCTGTTTGCACAAAGACCCCATGGAGTTCCTTCCAGCAACTCACCCGTCCTAGCAGAGACGGTCACTGGCCCTGGTTGCAGTAAGTGGACGCCGTGGAGTGTATTTCTGAAAGTCATATCGTCCATAGAGACGTGTCATGACACTGAGATATACGACACGATCGAAACCCTGTTTGCACAAAGACCCCATGGAGTGCCGTCCAGCAAGTCACACATCCTAGTAGAGAGGGTTACTCGCCCAGGTTGCAGTAAGTGGACGCCATGGAGTATTTTTCTGAAAGTCATATCGTCCATAGAGACCCGTCTTGACACTAAGATATACGACTCGGTCGAAACCCTGTTTGCACAAAGACCCCATGGAGTGCCATCCAGTAAGTCACCCGTCCTAGCAGAGACGGTCACTGGCCCTGGTTGCAGTAAGTGGACGCCGTGGTGTATATTTCTGAAAGTCATATCGTCCATAGAGACGCGTCATGACACTGAGATATACGACTCGGTTGAAACCCTGTTTGCACAAAGACCCCATGAAGTGCCTTCCAGTAAGTCACCCGTCCTAGTAGAGACGGTGACTGGCCCTGGTTGCAGTAAGTGGACGCCGTGGAGTCTATTTCAGAAAGCCTTATCGTCCATAGAGACGCGTCATGACACTGAGATATACGACTCGGTCGAAACCCTGTTTGCACAAAGACCCCATGGAGTGCCTTCCAGCAAGTCACCCATCCTAGCAGAGACGGTCACTGGCCCTGGCTGTAGTAAGTGGACGCCGTGGAGTCTATTTCAGAAAGTCTTATCGTCCATAAAGACGCGTCATGACACTGAGATATACGACTCGGTTGAAACCCTGTTTGCACAAAGACCCCATGGAGAGCCCTCCAGGAAGTCACCCGTCCTAGCAGAGACGGTCACCGGCCCTGGATGCAGTAAGTGGACGCCGTGGAGTGTATTTCTGAAAGTCATATCGTCCATAGAGACGCGTCATGACACTGAGATATACGACTCGGTCGAAACCCTGTTTGCACAAAGACCCCATGGAGTGCCTTCCAGCAAGTCACCCATCCTAGTAGGGACGGTCACTGGCCCTGGTTGCAGTAAGTGGACGCCCTGGAGGGTATTTCTGAAAGTCATATCGTCCGTAGAGACACGTCTTGACACTGAGATATACGACTCGGTCGAAACCCTGTTTGCACAAAGACCCCATGAAGTGCCTTCTAGCAAGTCACCCGTCCTAGCAGAAACGGTCACTGGCCCTGGTTGCAGTAAGTGGACGCCGTGGAGTGTATTTCTAAAAGTCATATCATCCACAGAGACGCGTCATGAAACTGAGATATATGACTCGGTCGAAACCCTATTTGCACAAAGACCCCATCGAGTGCCTTCCAGCAAGTCACCCGTCCTGGCAGAGACGGTCACTGGCCCTGATTGCAGTAAGTGGACACTGTTGAGTGCATTTCTGAAAGTCATATCGTCCATAGAGACGCGTCATGACACTGAGCTATACGACTCGGTGGAAACCCTGTTTGCACAAAGACCCCATGGAGTGCCTTCCAGCAAGTCACCCGTCATAGCAGAGACGGTCACTGGCCCTGGTTGCAGCAAGTGGACGCCCTGGAGGGTATTTCTGAAAGTCATATCGTCCGTAGAGACGCGTCTTGACACTAAGATATACGACTCGGTCGAAACCCTGTTTGCACAAAGACCCCATGGAGTGCCTTCCAGCAAGTCACCCGTCCTAGCAGAAACGGTCACTGGCCCTGGTTGCAGCAAGTGGATGCCCTGGAGGGTATTTCTGAAAGTCATATCGTCCATAGAGACGCGTCATGACACTAAGATATACGAATCGGTCGAAACCCTATTTTCACAAAGACCCCATGGAGTGCCTTCCAGCAAGTCACCCGTCCTAGCAGAGACGGTCCCTGGCCCTGGTTGCAGTAAGTGGACGCCGTGGAGTGTATTTCTGAAAGTCATATCGTCCATAGAGACGCGTCATGACACTGAGATATACGACTCGGTCGAAACCCTGTTTGCACAAAGACCCCATGGAGTGCCTTCCAGCAAGTCACCCGTCCTAGTAGAGACGGTCACTGGCCCTGGTTGCAGTAAGTGGACGCCATGGAGTGTATTTCTGAAAGTCATATCGTCCATAGAGACGCGTCTTGACACTGAGATATACGACTCGGTCGAAAACCTGTTTGCACAAAGACCCCATGGAGTGCCTTCGAGCAAGTCACCAGTCCTAGCAGAGACGGTCACTGGCCTTGGTTGCAGTAAGTGGACGTCGTGGAGTGAATTTCTGAAAGTCATATCGTCCATAGAGACGCGTCATGACACTGAGATATACGACTCGGTCGAAACCCTGTTTGCACAAAGACCCCATGGAGTGCCTTCCAGCAAGTCACCCGTCCTAGTAGAGACGGTCACTGGCCCTAGTTGCAGTAAGTGGACGCCGTGGAGTGTATTTCTAAAAGTCATATCGTCCATAGAGACGCGTCTTGACACTGAGATATACGACTCGGTCGAAACCCTGTTTGCATAAAGACCCCATGGAGTGCCTTCCAGCAAGTCACCCGTCCTAGCAGAGACGGTCACTGGCCCTGGTTGCAGTAAGTGGACGCCGTGGAGTGTATTGCAGACAGTCATATCGTCCATAGAGACGCGTTATGACACTGAGATATACGACTCGGTCGAAACCCTCTTTGCACAAAGACCCCATGGAGTGCCTTCCAGCAAGTCACCCGTCCTAGCAGAGACGGTCACTGGCCCTGGTTGCAGTAAGTGGACGCCGTGGAGTGTATTTCTGAAAGTCATATCGTCCATAGAGACGTGTCATGACACTGAGATATACGACACGATCGAAACCCTGTTTGCACAAAGACCCCATGGAGTGCCGTCCAGCAAGTCACACATCCTAGTAGAGAGGGTTACTGGCCCTGGTTGCAGTAAGTGGACGCCATGGAGTGTATTTCTGAAAGTCATATCGTCCATAGAGACGCGTCATGACACTAAGATATACGACTCGGTCGAAACCCTGTTTGCACAAAGACCCCATGGAGTGCCATCCAGTAAGTCACCCGTCCTAGCAGAGACGGTCACTGGCCCTGGTTGCAGTAAGTGGACGCCGTGGTGTATATTTCTGAAAGTCATATCGTCCATAGAGACGCGTCATGACACTGAGATATACGACTCGGTTGAAACCCTGTTTGCACAAAGACCCCATGAAGTGCCTTCCAGTAAGTCACCCGTCCTAGTAGAGACGGTGACTGGCCCTGGTTGCAGTAAGTGGACGCCGTGGAGTCTATTTCAGAAAGCCTTATCGTCCATAGAGACGCGTCATGACACTGAGATATACGACTCGGTCAAAACCCTGTTTGCACAAAGACCCCATGGAGTGCCTTCCAGCAAGTCACCCATCCTAGCAGAGACGGTCACTGGCCCTGGCTGTAGTAAGTGGACGCCGTGGAGTCTATTTCAGAAAGTCTTATCGTCCATAAAGACGCGTCATGACACTGAGATATACGACTCGGTTGAAACCCTGTTTGCACAAAGACCCCATGGAGAGCCCTCCAGGAAGTCACCCGTCCTAGCAGAGACGGTCACCGGCCCTGGATGCAGTAAGTGGACGCCGTGGAGTGTATTTCTGAAAGTCATATCGTCCATAGAGACGCGTCATGACACTGAGATATAGGACTCGGTCGAAACCCTGTTTGCACAAAGACCCCATGGAGTGCCTTCCAGCAAGTCACCCATCCTAGTAGGGACGGTCACTGGCCCTGGTTGCAGTAAGTGGACGCCCTGGAGGGTATTTCTGAAAGTCATATCGTCCGTAGAGACACGTCTTGACACTGAGATATACGACTCGGTCGAAACCCTGTTTGCACAAAGACCCCATGAAGTGCCTTCTAGCAAGTCACCCGTCCTAGCAGAAACGGTCACTGGCCCTGGTTGCAGTAAGTGGACGCCGTGGAGTGTATTTCTAAAAGTCATATCATCCACAGAGACGCGTCATGAAACTGAGATATATGACTCGGTCGAAACCCTATTTGCACAAAGACCCCATCGAGTGCCTTCCAGCAAGTCACCCGTCCTGGCAGAGACGGTCACTGGCCCTGATTGCAGTAAGTGGACACTGTTGAGTGCATTTCTGAAAGTCATATCGTCCATAGAGACGCGTCATGACACTGAGCTATACGACTCGGTGGAAACCCTGTTTGCACAAAGACCCCATGGAGTGCCTTCCAGCAAGTCACCCGTCATAGCAGAGACGGTCACTGGCCCTGGTTGCAGCAAGTGGACGCCCTGGAGGGTATTTCTGAAAGTCATATCGTCCGTAGAGACGCGTCTTGACACTAAGATATACGACTCGGTCGAAACCCTGTTTGCACAAAGACCCCATGGAGTGCCTTCCAGCAAGTCACCCGTCCTAGCAGAAACGGTCACTGGCCCTGGTTGCAGCAAGTGGATGCCCTGGAGGGTATTTCTGAAAGTCATATCGTCCATAGAGACGCGTCATGACACTAAGATATATGAATCGGTCGAAACCCTATTTTCACAAAGACCCCATGGAGTGCCTTCCAGCAAGTCACCCGTCCTAGCAGAGACGGTCCCTGGCCCTGGTTGCAGTAAGTGGACGCCGTGGAGTGTATTTCTGAAAGTCATATCGTCCATAGAGACGCGTCATGACACTGAGATATACGACTCGGTCGAAACCCTGTTTGCACAAAGACCCCATGGAGTGCCTTCCAGCAAGTCACCCGTCCTAGTAGAGACGGTCACTGGCCCTGGTTGCAGTAAGTGGACGCCATGGAGTGTATTTCTGAAAGTCATATCGTCCATAGAGACGCGTCTTGACACTGAGATATACGACTCGGTCGAAAACCTGTTTGCACAAAGACCCCATGGAGTGCCTTCGAGCAAGTCACCAGTCCTAGCAGAGACGGTCACTGGCCTTGGTTGCAGTAAGTGGACGTCGTGGAGTGAATTTCTGAAAGTCATATCGTCCATAGAGACGCGTCATGACACTGAGATATACGACTCGGTCGAAACCCTGTTTGCACAAAGACCCCATGGAGTGCCTTCCAGCAAGTCACCCGTCCTAGTAGAGACGGTCACTGGCCCTAGTTGCAGTAAGTGGACGCCGTGGAGTGTATTTCTAAAAGTCATATCGTCCATAGAGACGCGTCTTGACACTGAGATATACGACTCGGTCGAAACCCTGTTTGCATAAAGACCCCATGGAGTGCCTTCCAGCAAGTCACCCGTCCTAGCAGCGACGGTCACTGGCCCTGGTTGCAGTAAGTGGACGCCGTGGAGTGTATTGCAGACAGTCATATCGTCCATAGAGACGCGTTATGACACTGAGATATACGACTCGGTCGAAACCCTCTTTGCACAAAGACCCCATGGAGTGCCTTCCAGCAAGTCACCCGTCCTAGCAGAGACGGTCACTGGCCCTGGTTGCAGTAAGTGGACGCCGTGGAGTGTATTTCTGAAAGTCATATCGTCCATAGAGACGTGTCATGACACTGAGATATACGACACGATCGAAACCCTGTTTGCACAAAGACCCCATGGAGTGCCGTCCAGCAAGTCACACATCCTAGTAGAGAGGGTTACTGGCCCTGGTTGCAGTAAGTGGACGCCATGGAGTGTATTTCTGAAAGTCATATCGTCCATAGAGACGCGTCATGACACTGAGATATACGACTCGGTTGAAACCCTGTTTGCACAAAGACCCCATGGAGTGCCTTCCAGCAAGTCACCCGTCCTAGTAGAGACGGTGACTGGCCCTGGTTGCAGTAAGTGGACGCCGTGGAGTCTATTTCAGAAAGCCTTATCGTCCATAGAGACGCGTCTTGACACTGAGATATACGACTCGGTCGAAACCCTGTTTGCACAAAAACCCCATGGAGTGCCTTCCAGCAAGTCACCCGTCCTAGCAGAGACGGTCACTGGCCCTGGTTGCAGTAAGTGGACGCCGTGGAGTGTATTTCTGAAAGTCATATCGTCCATAGAGACGTGTCATGACACTGAGATATACGACACGATCGAAACCCTGTTTGCACAAAGACCCCATGGAGTGCCGTCCAGCAAGTCACACATCCTAGTAGAGAGGGTTACTGGCCCTGGTTGCAGTAAGTGGACGCCATGGAGTGTATTTCTGAATGTCATATCGTCCATAGAGACCCGTCTTGACACTAAGATATACGACTCGGTCGAAACCCTGTTTGCACAAAGACCCCATGGAGTGCCATCCAGTAAGTCACCCGTCCTAGCAGAGACGGTCACTGGCCCTGGTTGCAGTAAGTGGACGCCGTGGAGTATATTTCTGAAAGTCATATCGTCCATAGAGACGCGTCATGACACTGAGATATACGACTCGGTTGAAACCCTGTTTGCACAAAGACCCCATGGAGTGCCTTCCAGCAAGTCACCCGTCCTAGTAGAGACGGTGACTGGCCCTGGTTGCAGTAAGTGGACGCCGTGGAGTCTATTTCAGAAAGCCTTTTCGTCCATAGAGACGCGTCATGACACTGAGATATACGACTCGGTCGAAACCCTGTTTGCACAAAGACCCCATGGAGTGCCTTCCAGCAAGTCACCCATCCTAGCAGAGACGGTCACTGGCCCTGGTTGCAGTACGTGGACGCCGTGGAGTGTATTTCTGAAAGTCATATCGTCCACAGAGACGCGTCATGAAACTGAGATATACGACTCGGTCGAAACCCTATTTGCACAAAGACCCCATCGAGTGCCTTCCAGCAAGTCACCCGTCCTGGCAGAGACGGTCACTGGCCCTGATTGCAGTAAGTGGACACCGTGGAGTGCATTTCTGAAAGTCATATCGTCCATAGAGACGCGTCATGACACTGAGCTATACGACTCGGTCGAAACCCTGTTTGCACAAAGACCCCATGGAGTGCCTTCCAGCAAGTCACCCTTCATAACAGAGACGGTCACTGGCCCTGGTTGCAGCAAGTGGACGCCCTGGAGGGTATTTCTGAAAGTCATATCGTCCATAGAGACGCGTCTTGACACTGAGATATACGACTCGGTCGAAACCCTGTTTGCACAAAGACCCCATGGAGTGCCTTCCAGCAAGTCACCCGTCCTAGCAGAAACGGTCACTGGCCCTGGTTGCAGCAAGTGGATGCCCTGGAGGGTATTTCTGAAAGTCATATCGTCCATAGAGACGCGTCATGACACTAAGATATACGACTCGGTCGAAACCCTATTTTCACAAAGACCCCATGGAGTGCCTTCTAGCAAGTCACCCGTCCTAGCAGAGACGGTCACTGGCCCTGGTTGAAGTAAGTGGACGCCGTGGAGTGTATTTCAGAAAGTCATATCGTCCATAGAGACGCGTCATGACACTGAGATATACGACACGGTCGAAACCCTGTTTGCACAAAGACCCCATGGAGTGCCTTCAAGCAAGTCACCAGTCCTCGCAGAGACGGTCACTGGCCCTGGTTGCAGTAAGTGGACGCCGTGGAGTGTATTTCTGAAAGTCATATCGTCCATAGAGACGCGTCATGACACTGAGATATACGACTCGGTCGAAACCCTGTTTGCACAAAGACCCCATGGAGTGCCTTCCATCAAGTCACCCGTCCTAATAGAGACGGTCACTGGACCTGGTTGCAGTAAGTGGACGCCATTGTGTGTATTTCTGAAAGTCTTATCGTCCATAGAGACGCGTCTTGACACTGAGATATACGACTCGGTCGAAACCCTGTTTGCACAAAGACCCCATGGAGTGACTTCCAGCAAGTCACCCGTCCTAGTAGAGACGGTCACTGGCCCTGGTTGCAGTAAGTGGACGCCGTGGAGTGTATTTCTAAAAGTTATATCGTCCATAGAGACGCGTCTTGACACTGAGATATACGACTCGGTCGAAACCCTGTTTGCATAAAGACCCCATGGAGTGCCTTCCAGCAAGTCACCCGTCCTAGCAGAGACGGTCACTGGCCCTGGTTGCAGTAAGTGGACGCCGTGGAGTGTATTGCAGACAGTCATATCGTCCATAGAGACGCGTTATGACACTGAGATATACGACTCGGTTGAAACCCTGTTTGCACAAAGACCCCATGGAGTGCCTTCCAGCAAGTCACCCGTCCTAGTAGAGACGGTGACTGGCCCTGGTTGCAGTAAGTGGACGCCGTGGAGTCTATTTCAGAAAGCCTTATCGTCCATAGAGACGCGTCATGACACTGAGATATACGACTCGGTCGAAACCCTGTTTGCACAAAAACCCCATGGAGTGCCTTCCAGCAAGTCACCCGTCCTAGCAGAGACGGTCACTGGCCCTGGTTGCAGTAAGTGGACGCCGTGGAGTGTATTTCTGAAAGTCATATCGTCCATAGAGACGTGTCATGACACTGAGATATACGACACGATCGAAACCCTGTTTGCACAAAGACCCCATGGAGTGCCGTCCAGCAAGTCACACATCCTAGTAGAGAGGGTTACTGGCCCTGGTTGCAGTAAGTGGACGCCATGGAGTGTATTTCTGAATGTCATATCGTCCATAGAGACCCGTCTTGACACTAAGATATACGACTCGGTCGAAACCCTGTTTGCACAAAGACCCCATGGAATGCCATCCAGTAAGTCACCCGTCCTAGCAGAGACGGTCACTGGCCCTGGTTGCAGTAAGTGGACGCCGTGGAGTATATTTCTGAAAGTCATATCGTCCATAGAGACGCGTCATGACACTGAGATATACGACTCGGTTGAAACCCTGTTTGCACAAAGACCCCATGGAGTGCCTTCCAGCAAGTCACCCGTCCTAGTAGAGACGGTGACTGGCCCTGGTTGCAGTAAGTGGACGCCGTGGAGTCTATTTCAGAAAGCCTTTTCGTCCATAGAGACGCGTCATGACACTGAGATATACGACTCGGTCGAAACCCTGTTTGCACAAAGACCCCATGGAGTGCCTTCCAGCAAGTCACCCATCCTAGCAGAGACGGTCACTGGCCCTGGTTGCAGTAAGTGGACGCCGTGGAGTGTATTTCTGAAAGTCATATCGTCCACAGAGACGCGTCATGAAACTGAGATATACGACTCGGTCGAAACCCTATTTGCACAAAGACCCCATCGAGTGCCTTCCAGCAAGTCACCCGTCCTGGCAGAGACGGTCACTGGCCCTGATTGGAGTAAGTGGACACCGTGGAGTGCATTTCTGAAAGTCATATCGTCCATAGAGACGCGTCATGACACTGAGCTATACGACTCGGTCGAAACCCTGTTTGCACAAAGACCCCATGGAGTGCCTTCCAGCAAGTCACCCTTCATAACAGAGACGGTCACTGGCCCTGGTTGCAGCAAGTGGACGCCCTGGAGGGTATTTCTGAAAGTCATATCGTCCATAGAGACGCGTCTTGACACTGAGATATACGACTCGGTCGAAACCCTGTTTGCACAAAGACCCCATGGAGTGCCTTCCAGCAAGTCACCCGTCCTAGCAGAAACGGTCACTGGCCCTGGTTGCAGCAAGTGGATGCCCTGGAGGGTATTTCTGAAAGTCATATCGTCCATAGAGACGCGTCATGACACTAAGATATACGACTCGGTCGAAACCCTATTTTCACAAAGACCCCATGGAGTGCCTTCCAGCAAGTCACCCGTCCTAGCAGAGACGGTCACTGGCCCTGGTTGAAGTAAGTGGACGCCGTGGAGTGTATTTCAGAAAGTCATATCGTCCATAGAGACGCGTCATGACACTGAGATATACGACACGGTCGAAACCCTGTTTGCACAAAGACCCCATGGAGTGCCTTCAAGCAAGTCACCAGTCCTCGCAGAGACGGTCACTGGCCCTGGTTGCAGTAAGTGGACGCCGTGGAGTGTATTTCTGAAAGTCATATCGTCCATAGAGACGCGTCATGACACTGAGATATACGACTCGGTCGAAACCCTGTTTGCACAAAGACCCCATGGAGTGCCTTCCATCAAGTCACCCGTCCTAATAGAGACGGTCACTGGACCTGGTTGCAGTAAGTGGACGCCATTGTGTGTATTTCTGAAAGTCTTATCGTCCATAGAGACGCGTCTTGACACTGAGATATACGACTCGGTCGAAACCCTGTTTGCACAAAGACCCCATGGAGTGCCTTCAAGCAAGTCACCAGTCCTAGCAGAGACGGTCACTGGCCCTGGTTGCAGTAAGTGGACGCCGTGGAGTGAATTTCTGAAAGTCATATCGTCCATAGAGACGCGTCATGACACTGAGATATACGACTCGGTCGAAACCCTGTTTGCACAAAGACCCCATGGAGTGACTTCCAGCAAGTCACCCGTCCTAGTAGAGACGGTCACTGGCCCTGGTTGCAGTAAGTGGACGCCGTGGAGTGTATTTTTAAAAGTTATATCGTCCATAGAGACGCGTTTTGACACTGAGATATACGACTCGGTCGAAACCCTGTTTGCATAAAGACCCCATGGAGTGCCTTCCAGCAAGTCACCCGTCCTAGCAGAGACGGTCACTGGCCCTGGTTGCAGTAAGTGGACGCCGTGGAGTGTATTGCAGACAGTCATATCGTCCATAGAGACGCGTTATGACACTGAGATATACGACTCGGTCGAAACCCGGTTTGCACAAAGACCCCATGGAGTGCCTTCCAGCAAGTCACCCGTCCTAGCAGAGACGGTCACTGGCCCTAGTTGCAGTAAGTGGACGCCGTGGAGTGTATTTCTGAAAGTCATATCGTCCATAGAGACGTGTCATGACACTGAGATATACGACACGATCGAAACCCTGTTTGCACAAAGACCCCATGGAGTGCCGTCCAGCAAGTCACCCATCCTAGTAGAGAGGGTTACTGGCCCTGGTTACAGTAAGTGGACGCCATGGAGTGTATTTCTGAAAGTCATATCATCCATAGAGACCCGTCTTGACACTAAGATATACGACTCGGTCGAAACCCTGTTTGCACAAAGACCCCATGGAGTGCCATCCAGCAAGTCACCCGTCCTAGCAGAGACGGTCACTGGCCCTGGTTGCAGTAAGTGGACGCCGTGGAGTATATTTCTGAAAGTCATATCGTCCATAGAGACGCGTCATGACACTGAGATATACGACTCGGTTGAAACCCTGTTTGCACAAAGACCCCATGGAGTGCCATCCAGCAAGTCACCCGTCCTAGCAGAGACGGTCACTGGCCCTGGTTGCAGTAAGTGGACGCCGTGGAGTATATTTCTGAAAGTCATATCGTCCATAGAGACGCGTCATGACACTGAGATATACGACTCGGTCGAAACCCTGTTTGCACAAAGACCCCATGGAGTGCCTTCCAGCAAGTCACCCGTCCTAGTAGAGACGGTCACTGGCCCTGGTTGCAGTAAGTGGACGCCGTGGAGTGTATTTCTAAAAGTCATATCGTCCATAGAGACGCGTCTTGACACTGAGATATACGACTCGGTCGAAACCCTGTTTGCACAAAGACCCCATGGAGTGCCTTCCAGCAAGTCACCCGTCCTAGCAGAGACGATCACTGGCCCTGGTTGCAGTAAGTGGACGCCGTGGAGTGTATTGCAGACAGTCATATCGGCCATAGAGACGCGTTATGACACTGAGATATACGACTCGGTCGAAACCCTGTTTGCACAAAGACCCCATGGAGTGCCTTCCAGCAAGTCACCCGTCCTAGCAGAGACGGTCATTGGCCCTGGTTGCAGTAAGTGGACGCCGTGGAGTGTATTTCTGAAAGTCATATCGTCCATAGAGACGCGTCATGACACTGAGATATACGACACGATCGAAACCCTGTTTGCACAAAGACCCCATGGAGTGCCGTCCAGCAAGTCACCCATCCTAGTAGAGACGGTTACTGGCCCTGGTTGCAGTAAGTGGACGCCATGGAGTGTATTTCTGAAAGTCATATCGTCCATAGAGACGCGTCATGACACTGAGATATACGACTCGGTCGAAACCCTGTTTGCACAAAGACCCCATGGAGTGCCTTCCAGCAAGTCACCCGTCCTAGCAGAGACGGTCACTGGCCCTGGTTGCAGTAAGTGGACGCCGTGGAGTATATTTCTGAAAGTCATATCGTCCATAGAGACGCGTCATGACACTGAGATATACGACTCGGTTGAAACCCTGTTTGCACAAAGACCCCATGGAGTGCCTTCCAGCAAGTCACCCGTCCTAGTAGAGACGGTGACTGGCCCTGGTTGCAGTAAGTGGCCGCCGTGGAGTCTATTTCAGAAAGTCTTATCGTCCATAGAGACGCATCATGACACTGAGATATACGACTTGGTTGAAACCCTGTTTGCACAAAGACCTCATGGAGAGCCCTCCAGGAAGTCACCCGTCCTAGCAGAGACGGTCACTGGCCCTGGATGCAGTAAGTGGACGCCGTGGAGTGTATTTCTGAAAGTCATATCGTCCATAGAGACGCATCTTGACACTGAGATATACGACTCGGTCGAAACCCTGTTTGCACAAAGACCCCATGGAGTGCCTTCCAGCAAGTCACCCGTCCTAGCAGAAACGGTCACTGGCCCTGGTTGCAGCAAGTGGATGCCCTGGAGGGTATTTCTGAAAGTCATATCGTCCATAGAGACGCGTCATGACACTAAGATATACGACTCGGTCGAAACCCTGTTTGCACAAAGACCCCATGGAGTGCCTTCCAGCAAGTCACCCGTCCTAGCAGAGACGGTCACTGGCCCTGGTTGCAGTAAGTGGACGCCGTGGAGTGTATTTCTGAAAGTCATATCGTCCATAGAGACGCGTCATGACACTGAGATATACGACACGGTCGAAACCCTGTTTGCACAAACACCCCATGGAGTGCCTTCAAGCAAGTCACCAGTCCTCGCAGAGACGGTCACTGGCCCTGGTTGCAGTAAGTGGACGCCGTGGAGTGTATTTCTGAAAGTCATATCGTCCATAGAGACGCGTCATGACACTGAGATATACGACTCGGTCGAAACCCTGTTTGCACAAAGACCCCATGGAGTGCCTTCCATCAAGTCACCCGTCCTAGCTAGAGACGGTCACTGGCCCTGGTTGCAGTAAGTGGACGCCAGTGGAGTGTATTTCTGAAAGTCATATCGTCCATAGAGACGCGTCATGACACTGAGATATACGACTCGGTCGTAACCCTGTTTGCACAAAGACCCCATGGAGTGCCTTCAAGCAAGTCACCAGTCCTAGCAGAGACGGTCACTGGCCCTGGTTGCAGTAAGTGGACGCCGTGGAGTGAATTTCTGAAAGTCATATCGTCCATAGAGACGCGTCATGACACTGAGATATACGACTCGGTCGAAACCCTGTTTGCACAAAGACCCCATGGAGTGCCTTCCAGCAAGTCACCCGTCCTAGTAGAGACGGTCACTGGCCCTGGTTGCAGTAAGTGGACGCCGTGGAGTGTATTTCTAAAAGTCATATCGTCCATAGAGACGCGTCATGACACTGAGATATACGACTCGGTCGAAACCCTGTTTGCACAAAGACCCCATGGAGTGCCTTCCAGCAAGTCACCCGTCCTAGCAGAGACGGTCACTGGCCCTGGTTGCAGTAAGTGGACGCCGTGGAGTGTATTGCAGACAGTCATATCGTCCATAGAGACGCGTTATGACACTGAGATATACGACTCGGTCGAAACCCTGTTTGCACAAAGACCCCATGGAGTGCCTTCCAGCAAGTCACCCGTCCTAGCAGAGACGGTCACTGGCCCTAGTTGCAGTAAGTGGACGCCGTGGAGTGTATTTCTGAAAGTCATATCGTCCATAGAGACGTGTCATGACACTGAGATATACGACACGATCGAAACCCTGTTTGCACAAAGACCCCATGGAGTGCCGTCCAGCAAGTCACCCGTCCTAGCTAGAGACGGTTACTGGCCCTGGTTGCAGTAAGTGGACGCCAGTGGAGTGTATTTCTGAAAGTCATATCGTCCATAGAGACGCGTCATGACACTAAGATATACGACTCGGTCGAAACCCTGTTTGCACAAAGACCCCATGGAGTGCCATCCAGCAAGTCACCCGTCCTAGCAGAGACGGTCACTGGCCCTGGTTGCAGTAAGTGGACGCCGTGGAGTGTATTTCTGAAAGTCATATCGTCCATAGAGACGCGTCATGACACTGAGATATACGACTCGGTCGAAACCCTGTTTGCACAAAGACCCCATGGAGTGCCTTCCAGCAAGTCACCCGTCCTAGCAGAGACGGTCACTGGCCCTGGTTGCAGTAAGTGGACGCCGTGGAGTATATTTCAGAAAGTCATATCGTCCATAGAGACGCGTCATGACACTGAGATATACGACTCGGTTGAAACCCTGTTTGCACAAAGACCCCATGGAGAGCCCTCCAGGAAGTCACCCGTCCTAGCAGAGACGGTCACTGGCCCTGGATGCAGTAAGTGGACGCCGTGGAGTGTATTTCTGAAAGTCATATCGTCCATAGAGACGCGTCATGACACTGAGATATACGACTCGATCGAAACCCTGTTTGCACAAAGACCCCATGGAGTGCCTTCCAGCAAGTCACCCATCCTAGTAGGGATGGTCACTGGCCCTGGTTACAGTAAGTGGACGCCCTGGAGGGTATTTCTGAAAGTCATATCGTCCATAGAGACGCGTCTTGACACTGAGATATACGACTCGGTCGAAACCCTGTTTGCACAAACACCCCATGGAGTGCCTTCCAGCATGTCACCCGTCCTAACAGAAACGGTCACTGGCCCTGGTTGCAGCAAGTGGACGCCCTGGAGGGTATTTCTGAAAGTCATATCGTCCATAGAGACGCGTCATGACACTAAGATATACGACTCGGTCGAAACCCTGTTTGCACAAAGACCCCATGGAGTGCCTTCCAGCAAGTCACCCATCCTAGCTGAGACGGTCACTGGCCCTGGTTGCAGTAAGTGGACGCCGTGGAGTGTATTACTGAAAGTCATATCGTCCATAGAGACGCGTCATAACACTGAGATATACGACACGGTCGAAACCCTGTTTACACAAAGATCCCATGGAGTGCCTTCCAGCAAGTCACCCATCCTAGTAGAGACGGTCACCGGCCCTGGTTGCAGTAAGTGGACGCCAGTGGAGTGTATTTCTGAAAGTCATATCGTCCATAGAGACGCGTCATGACACTGAGATATACGACTCGGTCGAAACCCTGTTTGCACAAAGACCCCATGGAGTGCCTTCCAGCAAGTCACCCGTCCTAGCAGAGACGGTCACTGGCCCTGGTTGCAGTAAGTGGACGCCGTGGAGTGTATTTCTGAAAGTCATATCGTCCATAGAGACGCGTCATGACACTGAGATATACGACTCGGTCGAAACCCTGTTTGCACAAAGACCCCATGGAGTGCCCTTCCAGCAAGTCACCCGTCCTAGCTAGAGACGGTCACTGGCCCTGGTTGCAGTAAGTGGACGCCGTGGAGTGTATTTCTGAAAGTCATATCGTCCATAGAGACGCGTCATGACACTGAGATATACGACTCGGTCGAAACCCTGTTTGCACAAAGACCCCATGGAGTGCCTTCCAGCAAGTCACCCGTCCTAGCAGAGACGATCACTGGCCCTGGTTGCAGTAAGTGGACGCCGTGGAGTGTATTGCAGAAAGTCATATCGTCCATAGAGACGCGTTATGACACTGAGATATACGACTCGGTCGAAACCCTGTTTGCACAAAGACCCCATGGAGTGCCTTCCAGCAAGTCACCCGTCCTAACAGAAACGGTCACTGGCCCTGGTTGCAGCTAAGTGGACGCCGTGGAGGGTATTTCTGAAAGTCATATCGTCCATAGAGACGCGTCATGACACTAAGATATACGACTCGGTCGAAACCCTGTTTGCACAAAGACCCCATGGAGTGCCTTCCAGCAAGTCACCCATCCTAGCTGAGACGGTCACTGGCCCTGGTTGCAGTAAGTGGACGCCGTGGAGTGTATTACTGAAAGTCATATCGTCCATAGAGACGCGTCATAACACTGAGATATACGACACGGTCGAAACCCTGTTTACACAAAGATCCCATGGAGTGCCTTCCAGCAAGTCACCCATCCTAGTAGAGACGGTCACCGGCCCTGGTTGCAGTAAGTGGACGCCATGGAGTGTATTTCTGAAAGTCATATCGTCCATAGAGACGCGTCATTGACACTGAGATATACGACTCGGTCGAAACCCTGTTTGCACAAAGACCCCATGGAGTGCCTTCCAGCAAGTCACCCGTCCTAGCAGAGACGGTCACTGGCCCTGGTTGCAGTAAGTGGACGCCGTGGAGTAGTATTTCTGAAAGTCATATCGTCCATAGAGACGCGTCATGACACTGAGATATACGACTCGGTCGAAACCCTGTTTGCACAAAGACCCCATGGAGTGCCTTCCAGCAAGTCACCCGTCCTAGTAGAGACGGTCACTGGCCCTGGTTGTAGTAAGTGGACGCCGTGGAGTGTATTTCTAAAGTCATATCGTCCATAGAGACGCGTCATGACACTGAGATATACGACTCGGTCGAAACCCTGTTTGCACAAAGACCCCATGGAGTGCCTTCCAGCAAGTCACCCGTCCTAGCAGAGACGATCACTGGCCCTGGTTGCAGTAAGTGGACGCCGTGGAGTGTATTGCAGAAAGTCATATCGGCAATAGAGACGCGTTATGACACTGAGATATACGACTCGGTCGAAACCCTGTTTGCACAAAGACCCCATGGAGTGCCTTCCAGCAAGTCACCCGTCCTAGCAGAGACGGTCATTGGCCCTGGTTGCAGTAAGTGGACGCCATGGAGTGTATTTCTGAAAGTCATATCGTCCATAGAGACGCGTCATGACACTGAGATATACGACTCGGTCGAAACCCTGTTTGCACAAAGACCCCATGGAGTGCCTTCCAGCAAGTCACCCGTCCTAGCAGAGACGGTCACTGGCCCTGGTTGCAGTAAGTGGACGCCGTGGAGTATATTTCTGAAAGTCATATCGTCCATAGAGACGCGTCATGACACTGAGATATACGACACGGTTGAAACCCTGTTTGCACAAAGACCCCATGGAGTGCCTTCCAGCAAGTCACCCGTCCTAGTAGAGACGGTCACTGGCCCTGGTTGCAGTAAGTGGACGCCGTGGAGTGTATTTCTAGAAAGTCATATCGTCCATAGAGACGCGTCATGACACTGAGATATACGACTCGGTTGAAACCCTGTTTGCACAAAGACCCCATGGAGTGCCCTCCAGGAAGTCACCCGTCCTAGCAGAGACGGTCACTGGCCCTGGATTGCAGTAAGTGGACGCCGTGGAGTGTATTTCTGAAAGTCATATCGTCCATAGAGACGCGTCATGACACTGAGATATACGACTCGGTCGAAACCCTGTTTGCACAAAGACCCCATGGAGTGCCTTCCAGCAAGTCACCAGTCCTAGCAGAGACAGTCACTGGCCCTGGTTGCCGTAAGTGGACGCCGTGGAGTGTATTTCTGAAAGTCATATCGTCCATAGAGACGCGTCATGACACTGAGATATACGACTCGGTCGAAACCCTGTTTGCACAAAGACCCCATGGAGTGCCTTCCAGCAAGTCACCCGTCCTAGCAGAGACGGTCACTGGCCCTGGTTGCAGTAAGTGGACGCCGTGGAGTGTATTTCTGAAAGTCATATCGTCCATAGAGACGCGTCATGACACTGAGATATACGACTCGGTCGAAACCCTGTTTGCACAAAGACCCCATGGAGTGCCTTCCAGCAAGTCACCCGTCCTAGCAGAGACGGTCACTGGCCCTGGTTGCAGTAAGTGGACGCCGTGGAGTGTATTTCTGAAAGTCATATCGTCCATAGAGACGCGTCATGACACTGAGATATACGACTCGGTCGAAACCCTGTTTGCACAAAGACCCCATGGAGTGCCTTCCAGCAAGTCACCCGTCCTAGCTGAGACGGTCACTGGCCCTGGTTGCAGTAAGTGGACGCCGTGGAGTGTATTTCTGAAAGTCATATCGTCCATAGAGACGCGTCATGACACTGAGATATACGACTCGGTCGAAACCCTGTTTGCACAAAGACCCCATGGAGTGCCTTCCAGCAAGTCACCCGTCCTAGCTAGAGACGGTCACTGGCCCTGGTTGCAGTAAGTGGACGCCGTGGAGTGTATTTCTGAAAGTCATATCGTCCATAGAGACGCGTCATGACACTGAGATATACGACTCGGTCGAAACCCTGTTTGCACAAAGACCCCATGGAGTGCCCTTCCAGCAAGTCACCCGTCCTAGCAGAGACGGTCACTGGCCCTGGTTGCAGTAAGTGGACGCCGTGGAGTGTATTTCTGAAAGTCATATCGTCCATAGAGACGCGTCATGACACTGAGATATACGACTCGGTCGAAACCCTGTTTGCACAAAGACCCCATGGAGTGCCTTCCAGCAAGTCACCCGTCCTAGCTAGAGACGGTCACTGGCCCTGGTTGCAGTAAGTGGACGCCGTGGAGTGTATTTCTGAAAGTCATATCGTCCATAGAGACGCGTCATGACACTGAGATATACGACTCGGTCGAAACCCTGTTTGCACAAAGACCCCATGGAGTGCCCTTCCAGCAAGTCACCCGTCCTAGCAGAGACGGTCACTGGCCCTGGTTGCAGTAAGTGGACGCCGTGGAGTGTATTTCTGAAAGTCATATCGTCCATAGAGACGCGTCATGACACTGAGATATACGACTCGGTCGAAACCCTGTTTGCACAAAGACCCCATGGAGTGCCTTCCAGCAAGTCACCCGTCCTAGCAGAGACGGTCACTGGCCCTGGTTGCAGTAAGTGGACGCCGTGGAGTGTATTTCTGAAAGTCATATCGTCCATAGAGACGCGTCATGACACTGAGATATACGACTCGGTCGAAACCCTGTTTGCACAAAGACCCCATGGAGTGCCTTCCAGCAAGTCACCCGTCCTAGCAGAGACGGTCACTGGCCCTGGTTGCAGTAAGTGGACGCCGTGGAGTATATTTCTGAAAGTCATATCGTCCATAGAGACGCGTCATGACACTGAGATATACGACTCGGTCGAAACCCTGTTTGCACAAAGACCCCATGGAGTGCCTTCCAGTAAGTCACCCGTCCTAGCTAGAGACGGTCACTGGCCCTGGTTGCAGTAAGTGGACGCCGTGGAGTGTATTTCTGAAAGTCATATCGTCCATAGAGACGCGTCATGACACTGAGATATACGACTCGGTCGAAACCCTGTTTGCACAAAGACCCCATGGAGTGCCCTCCAGTAAGTCACCCGTCCTAGCAGAGACGGTCACTGGCCCTGGTTGCAGTAAGTGGACGCCGTGGAGTGTATTTCTGAAAGTCATATCGTCCATAGAGACGCGTCATGACACTGAGATATACGACTCGGTCGAAACCCTGTTTGCACAAAGACCCCATGGAGTGCCCTTCCAGCAAGTCACCCGTCCTAGCAGAGACGGTCACTGGCCCTGGTTGCAGTAAGTGGACGCCGTGGAGTGTATTTCTGAAAGTCATATCGTCCATAGAGACGCGTCATGACACTGAGATATACGACTCGGTCGAAACCCTGTTTGCACAAAGACCCCATGGAGTGCCCTCCAGTAAGTCACCCGTCCTAGCAGAGACGGTCACTGGCCCTGGTTGCAGTAAGTGGACGCCGTGGAGTGTATTTCTGAAAGTCATATCGTCCATAGAGACGCGTCATGACACTGAGATATACGACTCGGTCGAAACCCTGTTTGCACAAAGACCCCATGGAGTGCCTTCCAGCAAGTCACCCGTCCTAGCAGAGACGGTCACTGGCCCTGGTTGCAGTAAGTGGACGCCGTGGAGTATATTTCTGAAAGTCATATCGTCCATAGAGACGCGTCATGACACTGAGATATACGACTCGGTCGAAACCCTGTTTGCACAAAGACCCCATGGAGTGCCCTCCAGGAAGTCACCCGTCCTAGCAGAGACGGTCACTGGCCCTGGTTGCAGTAAGTGGACGCCGTGGAGTGTATTTCTGAAAGTCATATCGTCCATAGAGACGCGTCATGACACTGAGATATACGACTCGGTCGAAACCCTGTTTGCACAAAGACCCCATGGAGTGCCTTCCAGCAAGTCACCCGTCCTAGCAGAGACGGTCACTGGCCCTGGTTGCAGTAAGTGGACGCCGTGGAGTGTATTTCTGAAAGTCATATCGTCCATAGAGACGCGTCATGACACTGAGATATACGACTCGGTCGAAACCCTGTTTGCACAAAGACCCCATGGAGTGCCTTCCAGCAAGTCACCCGTCCTAGCAGAGACGGTCACTGGCCCTGGTTGCAGTAAGTGGACGCCGTGGAGTGTATTTCTGAAAGTCATATCGTCCATAGAGACGCGTCATGACACTGAGATATACGACTCGGTCGAAACCCTGTTTGCACAAAGACCCCATGGAGTGCCCTTCCAGCAAGTCACCCGTCCTAGCTAGAGACGGTCACTGGCCCTGGTTGCAGTAAGTGGACGCCGTGGAGTGTATTTCTGAAAGTCATATCGTCCATAGAGACGCGTCATGACACTGAGATATACGACTCGGTCGAAACCCTGTTTGCACAAAGACCCCATGGAGTGCCTTCCAGCAAGTCACCCGTCCTAGCAGAGACGGTCACTGGCACTGGTTGCAGTAAGTGGACGCCGTGGAGTGTATTGCAGAAAGTCATATCGTGCATAGAGACGCGTTATGACACATGAGATATACGACTCGGTCGAAACCCTGTTTGCACAAAGACCCCATGGAGTGCCTTCCAGCAAGTCACCCGTCCTAGCAGAGACGGTCACTGGCCCTGGTTGCAGTAAGTGGACGCCGTGGAGTGTATTTCTGAAAGTCATATCGTCCATAGAGACGCGTCATGACACTGAGATATACGACACGATCGAAACCCTGTTTGCACAAAGACCCCATGGAGTGCCGTCCAGCAAGTCACCCATCCTAGTAGAGACGGTTACTGGCCCTGGTTGCAGTAAGTGGACGCCGTGGAGTGTATTTCTGAAAGTCTTATCGTCCATAGAGACGCGTCTTGACACTGAGATATACGACTCGGTCGAAACCCTTTTTGCACAAAGACCCCATGGAGTGCCTTCCAGCAAGTCACCCGTCCTAGCAGAGACGGTCACTGGCCCTGGTTGCAGTAAGTGGACGCCGTGGAGTATATTTCTGAAAGTCATATCGTCCATAGAGACGCGTCATGACACTGAGATATACGACTCGGTCGAAACCCTGTTTGCACAAAGACCCCATGGAGTGCCTTCCAGCAAGTCACCCGTCCTAGCAGAGACGGTCACTGGCCCTGGTTGCAGTAAGTGGACGCCGTGGAGTGTATTTCTGAAAGTCATATCGTCCATAGAGACGCGTCATGACACTGAGATATACGACTCGGTCGAAACCCTGTTTGCACAAAGACCCCATGGAGTGCCCTCCTGGAAGTCACCCGTCCTAACAGAGACGGTCACTGGCCCTGGTTGCAGTAAGTGGACGCGGTGGAGTGTATTTCTGAAAGTCATATCGTCCATAGAGACGCGTCATGACACTGAGATATACGACTCAGTCGAAACCCTGTTTGCACAAAGACCCCATGGAGTGCCTTCCAGCAAGTCACCCGTCCTAGCAGAGACGGTCACTGGCCCTGGTTGCAGTAAGTGGACGCCGTGGAGTGTATTTCTGAAAGTCATATCGTCCATAGAGACGCGTCATGACACTGAGATATACGACTCGGTCGAAACCCTGTTTGCACAAAGACCCCATGGAGTGCCGTCCAGCAAGTCACCCGTCCTAGCTAGAGACGGTCACTGGCCCTGGTTGCAGTAAGTGGACGCCGTGGAGTGTATTTCTGAAAGTCATATCGTCCATAGAGACGCGTCATGACACTGAGATATACGACTCGGTCGAAACCCTGTTTGCACAAAGACCCCATGGAGTGCCTTCCAGCAAGTCACCCGTCCTAGCAGAGACGGTCACTGGCCCTGGTTGCAGTAAGTGGACGCCGTGGAGTGTATTTCTGAAAGTCATATCGTCCATAGAGACGCGTCATGACACTGAGATATACGACTCGGTCGAAACCCTGTTTGCACAAAGACCCCATGGAGTGCCTTCCAGCAAGTCATCCGTCCTAGCAGAGACGGTCACTGGCCCTGGTTGCAGTAAGTGGACGACGTGGAGTGTATTTCTGAAAGTCATATCGTCCATAGAGACGCGTCATGACACTGAGATATACGACTCGGTCGAAACCCTGTTTGCACAAAGACCCCATGGAGTGCCTTCCAGCAAGTCACCCGTCCTAGCAGAGACGGTCACTGGCCCTGGTTGCAGTAAGTGGACGCCGTGGAGTGTATTTCTGAAAGTCATATCGTCCATAGAGACGCGTCATGACACTGAGATATACGACTCGGTCGAAACCCTGTTTGCACAAAGACCCCATGGAGTGCCTTCCAGCAAGTCACCCGTCCTAGCTAGAGACGGTCACTGGCCCTGGTTGCAGTAAGTGGACGCGTGGAGTGTATTTCTGAAAGTCATATCGTCCATAGAGACGCGTCATGACACTGAGATATACGACTCGGTCGAAACCCTGTTTGCACAAAGACCCCATGGAGTGCCTTCCAGCAAGTCACCCGTCCTAGCAGAGACGGTCACTGGCCCTGGTTGCAGTAAGTGGACGCCGTGGAGTATATTTCTGAAAGTCATATCGTCCATAGAGACGCGTCATGACACTGAGATATACGACTCGGTCGAAACCCTGTTTGCACTAAAGACCCCATGGAGTGCCCTCCAGTAAGTCACCCGTCCTAGCAGAGACGGTCACTGGCCCTGGTTGCAGTAAGTGGACGCCGTGGAGTGTATTTCTGAAAGGTCATATCGTCCATAGAGACGCGTCATGACACTGAGATATACGACTCGGTCGAAACCCTGTTTGCACAAAGACCCCATGGAGTGCCTTCCAGCAAGTCACCCGTCCTAGCAGAGACGGTCACTGGCCCTGGTTGCAGTAAGTGGACGCCGTGGAGTGTATTTCTGAAAGTCATATCGTCCATAGAGACGCGTCATGACACTGAGATATACGACTCGGTCGAAACCCTGTTTGCACAAAGACCCCATGGAGTGCCTTCCAGCAAGTCACCCGTCATAGCAGAGACGGTCACTGGCCCTGGTTGCAGTAAGTGGACGCCGTGGAGGGTATTTCTGAAAGTCATATCGTCCATAGAGACGCGTCATGACACTGAGATATACGACTCGGTCGAAACCCTGTTTGCACAAAGACCCCATGGAGTGCCTTCCACCAAGTCACCCGTCCTAGCAGAGACGGTCACTGGCCCTGGTTGCAGTAAGTGGACGCCGTGGAGTATATTTCTGAAAGTCATATCGTCCATAGAGACGCGTCATGACACTGAGATATACGACTCGGTCGAAACCCTGTTTGCACAAAGACCCCATGGAGTGCGTTCCAGCAAGTCACCCGTCCTGGCAGAGACGGTCATTGGCCCTGATTGCAGTAAGTGGACACCGTGGAGTGCATTTCTGAAAGTCATATCGTCCATAGAGACGCGTCATGACACTGAGCTATACGACTCGGTCGAAACCCTGTTTGCACAAAGACCCCATGGAGTGCCTTCCAGCAAGTCACCCGTCCTAGCAGAGACGGTCACTGGCCCTGGTTGCAGTAAGTGGACGCCGTGGAGTGTATTTCTGAAAGTCATATCGTCCATAGAGACGCGTCATGACACTGAGATATACGACTCGGTCGAAACCCTGTTTGCACAAAGACCCCATGGAGTGCCTTCCAGCAAGTCACCCGTCCTAGCAGAGACGGTCACTGGCCCTGGTTGCAGTAAGTGGACGCCGTGGAGTGTATTTCTGAAAGTCATATCGTCCATAGAGACGCGTCATGACACTGAGATATACGACTCGGTCGAAACCCTGTTTGCACAAAGACCCCATGGAGTGCCTTCCAGCAAGTCACCCGTCCTAGCAGAGACGGTCACTGGCCCTGGTTGCAGTAAGTGGACGCCGTGGAGTGTATTTCTGAAAGTCATATCGTCCATAGAGACGCGTCATGACACTGAGATATACGACTCGGTCGAAACCCTGTTTGCACAAAGACCCCATGGAGTGCCTTCCAGCAAGTCACCCGTCCTAGCTAGAGACGGTCACTGGCCCTGGTTGCAGTAAGTGGACGCCGTGGAGTGTATTTCTGAAAGTCATATCGTCCATAGAGACGCGTCATGACACTGAGATATACGACTCGGTCGAAACCCTGTTTGCACAAAGACCCCATGGAGTGCCATCCAGCAAGTCACCCGTCCTAGCAGAGACGGTCACTGGCCCTGGTTGCAGTAAGTGGACGCCGTGGAGTGTATTTCTGAAAGTCATATCGTCCATAGAGACGCGTCATGACACTGAGATATACGACTCGGTCGAAACCCTGTTTGCACAAAGACCCCATGGAGTGCCTTCCAGCAAGTCACCCGTCCTAGCAGAGACGGTCACTGGCCCTGGTTGCAGTAAGTGGACGCCGTGGAGTGTATTTCTGAAAGTCATATCGTCCATAGAGACGCGTCATGACACTGAGATATACGACTCGGTCGAAACCCTGTTTGCACAAAGACCCCATGGAGTGCCGTCCAGCAAGTCACCCAGTCCTAGCTAGAGACGGTCACTGGCCCTGGTTGCAGTAAGTGGACGCCGTGGAGTGTATTTCTGAAAGTCATATCGTCCATAGAGACGCGTCATGACACTGAGATATACGACTCGGTCGAAACCCTGTTTGCACAAAGACCCCATGGAGTGCCCTCCAGCAAGTCACCCGTCCTAGCAGAGACGGTCACTGGCCCTGGTTGCAGTAAGTGGACGCCGTGGAGTGTATTTCTGAAAGTCATATCGTCCATAGAGACGCGTCATGACACTGAGATATACGACTCGGTCGAAACCCTGTTTGCACAAAGACCCCATGGAGTGCCCTCCAGCAAGTCACCCGTCCTAGCAGAGACGGTCACTGGCCCTGGTTGCAGTAAGTGGACGCCGTGGAGTGTATTTCTGAAAGTCATATCGTCCATAGAGACGCGTCATGACACTGAGATATACGACTCGGTCGAAACCCTGTTTGCACAAAGACCCCATGGAGTGCCCTCCAGTAAGTCACCCGTCCTAGCAGAGACGGTCACTGGCCCTGGATTGCAGTAAGTGGACGCCGTGGAGTGTATTTCTGAAAGTCATATCGTCGATAGAGACGCGTCATGACACTGAGATATACGACTCGGTCGAAACCCTGTTTGCACAAAGACCCCATGGAGTGCCTTCCAGCAAGTCACCCATCCTAGTAGAGACGGTCACTGGCCCTGGTTGCAGTAAGTGGACGCCGTGGAGTGTATTTCTGAAAGTCATATCGTCCATAGAGACGCGTCTTGACACTGAGATATACGACTCGGTCGAAACCCTGTTTGCACAAAGACCCCATGGAGTGCCTTCCAGCAAGTCACCCGTCCTAGCAGAGACGGTCACTGGCCCTGGTTGCAGTAAGTGGACGCCGTGGAGGGTATTTCTGAAAGTCATATCGTCCATAGAGACGCGTCATGACACTAAGATATACGACTCGGTCGAAACCCTGTTTGCACAAAGACCCCATGGAGTGCCTTCCAGCAAGTCACCCAGTCCTAGCAGAGACGGTCACTGGCCCTGGTTGCAGTAAGTGGACGCCGTGGAGTGGATTTCTAAAAGTCATATCATCCATAGAGACGCGTCATGACACTGAGATATACGACTCGGTCGAAACCCTGTTTGCACAAAGACCCCATGGAGTGCCTTCCAGCAAGTCACCCGTCCTAGCTAGAGACGGTCACTGGCCCTGGTTGCAGTAAGTGGACGCCGTGGAGTGTATTTCTGAAAGTCATATCGTCCATAGAGACGCGTCATGACACTGAGATATACGACTCGGTCGAAACCCTGTTTGCACAAAGACCCCATGGAGTGCCTTCCAGCAAGTCACCCGTCCTAGCAGAGACGGTCACTGGCCCTGGTTGCAGTAAGTGGACGCCGTGGAGTGTATTTCTGAAAGTCATATCGTCCATAGAGACGCGTCATGACACTGAGATATACGACTCGGTCGAAACCCTGTTTGCACAAAGACCCCATGGAGTGCCTTCCAGCAAGTCACCCGTCCTAGCTAGAGACGGTCACTGGCCCTGGTTGCAGTAAGTGGACGCCGTGGAGTGTATTTCTGAAAGTCATATCGTCCATAGAGACGCGTCATGACACTGAGATATACGACTCGGTCGAAACCCTGTTTGCACAAAGACCCCATGGAGTGCCTTCCAGCAAGTCACCCGTCCTAGCAGAGACGGTCACTGGCCCTGGTTGCAGTAAGTGGACGCCGTGGAGTGTATTTCTGAAAGTCATATCGTCCATAGAGACGCGTCATGACACTGAGATATACGACTCGGTCGAAACCCTGTTTGCACAAAGACCCCATGGAGTGCCTTCCAGCAAGTCACCCGTCCTAGCAGAGACGGTCACTGGCCCTGGTTGCAGTAAGTGGACGCCGTGGAGTGTATTTCTGAAAGTCATATCGTCCATAGAGACGCGTCATGACACTGAGATATACGACTCGGTCGAAACCCTGTTTGCACAAAGACCCCATGGAGTGCCTCCAGCAAGTCACCCGTCCTAGCTAGAGACGGTCACTGGCCCTGGTTGCAGTAAGTGGACGCCGTGGAGTGTATTTCTGAAAGTCATATCGTCCATAGAGACGCGTCATTGACACTGAGATATACGACTCGGTCGAAACCCTGTTTGCACAAAGACCCCATGGAGTGCCTTCCAGCAAGTCACCCGTCCTAGCAGAGACGGTCACTGGCCCTGGTTGCAGTAAGTGGACGCCGTGGAGTGTATTTCTGAAAGTCATATCGTCCATAGAGACGCGTCATGACACTGAGATATACGACTCGGTCGAAACCCTGTTTGCACAAAGACCCCATGGAGTGCCTTCCAGCAAGTCACCCGTCCTAGCAGAGACGGTCACTGGCCCTGGTTGCAGTAAGTGGACGCCGTGGAGTGTATTTCTGAAAGTCATATCGTCCATAGAGACGCGTCATGACACTGAGATATACGACTCGGTCGAAACCCTGTTTGCACAAAGACCCCATGGAGTGCCTTCCAGCAAGTCACCCAGTCCTAGTAGAGACGGTCACTGGCCCTGGTTGCAGTAAGTGGACGCCGTGGAGTGTATTTCTGAAAGTCATATCGTCCATAGAGACGCGTCATGACACTGAGATATACGACTCGGTCGAAACCCTGTTTGCACAAAGACCCCATGGAGTGCCTTCCAGCAAGTCACCCGTCCTAGCAGAGACGGTCACTGGCCCTGGTTGCAGTAAGTGGACGCCGTGGAGTGTATTTCTGAAAGTCATATCGTCCATAGAGACGCGTCATGACACTGAGATATACGACTCGGTCGAAACCCTGTTTGCACAAAGACCCCATGGAGTGCCCTCCAGTAAGTCACCCGTCCTAGCAGAGACGGTCACTGGCCCTGGTTGCAGTAAGTGGACGCCGTGGAGTGTATTTCTGAAAGTCATATCGTCCATAGAGACGCGTCATGACACTGAGATATACGACTCGGTCGAAACCCTGTTTGCACAAAGACCCCATGGAGTGCCTTCCAGCAAGTCACCCGTCCTAGCAGAGACGGTCATTGGCCCTGGTTGCAGTAAGTGGACGCCATGGAGTGTATTTCTGAAAGTCATATCGTCCATAGAGACGCGTCTTGACACTGAGATATACGACTCGGTCGAAACCCTGTTTGCACAAAGACCCCATGGAGTGCCTTCCAGCAAGTCACCCGTCCTAGCAGAGACGGTCACTGGCCCTGGTTGCAGTAAGTGGACGCCGTGGAGTATATTTCTGAAAGTCATATCGTCCATAGAGACGCGTCATGACACTGAGATATACGACACGGTTGAAACCCTGTTTGCACAAAGACCCCATGGAGTGCCTTCCAGCAAGTCACCCGTCCTAGTAGAGACGGTGACTGGCCCTGGTTGCAGTAAGTGGACGCCGTGGAGTCTATTTCAGAAAGTCTTATCGTCCATAGAGACGCGTCATGACACTGAGATATACGACTTGGTTGAAACCCTGTTTGCACAAAGACCTCATGGAGAGCCCTCCAGGAAGTCACCCATCCTAGCAGAGACGGTCACTGGCCCTGGATGCAGTAAGTGGACGCCGTGGAGTGTATTTCTGAAAGTCATATCGTCCATAGAGACGCGTCATGACACTGAGATATACGACTCGGTCGAAACCCTGTTTGCACAAAGACCCCATGGAGTGCCTTCCAGCAAGTCACCAGTCCTAGCAGAGACAGTCACTGGCCCTGGTTGCCGTAAGTGGACGCCGTGGAGTGTATTTCTGAAAGTCATATCGTCCATAGGGACGCTTCATGACACTGAGATATACGACTCAGTCGAAACCCTGTTCGCCCAAAGACCCCATGGAGTGCCCTCCTGGAAGTCACCCGTCCTAGCAGAGACGGTCACTGGCCCTGATTGTAGTAAGTGGACGCCGTGGAGTGTATTTTTGAAAGTCATATCGTCCATCGAGACGCGTCATGACACTGAGATATACGACTCGGTCGAAACCCTGTTTGCACAAAGACCCCATGGAGTGCCTTCCACCAAGTCACCCGTCCTAGCAGAGACGGTCACTGGCCCTGGTTGCAGTAAGTGGACGCCGTGGAGTATATTTCTGAAAGTCATATCGTCCATAGAGACGCGTCATGACACTGAGATATACGACTCGGTCGAAACCCTGTTTGCACAAAGACCCCATGGAGTGCCTTCCAGCAAGTCACCAGTCCTAGCAGAGACGGTCACTGGCCCTGGTTGCAGTAAGTGGACGCCGTGGAGTGTATTTCTGAAAGTCATATCGTCCATAGAGACGCGTCATGACACTGAGATATACGACTCGGTCGAAACCCTGTTTGCACAAAGACCCCATGGAGTGCGTTCCAGCAAGTCACCCGTCCTAGCAGAGACGGTCACTGGCCCTGGTTGAAGTAAGTGGACGCCGTGGAGTGTATTTCTGAAAGTCATATCATCCACAGAGACGCGTCATGAAACTGAGATATTCGACTCGGTCGAAACCCTGTTTGCACAAAGACCCCATGGAGTGCCTTCCAGCAAGTCACCAGTCCTAGCAGAGACAGGTCACTGGCCCTGGTTGCAGTAAGTGGACGCCGTGGAGTGTATTTCTGAAAGTCATATCGTCCATAGAGACGCGTCATGACACTGAGATATACGACTCGGTCGAAACCCTGTTTGCACAAAGACCCCATGGAGTGCCTTCCAGCAAGTCACCCGTCCTAGCAGAGACGGTCACTGGCCCTGGTTGCAGTAAGTGGACGCCATGGAGTGTATTTCTGAAAGTCATATCGTCCATAGAGACGCGTCTTGACACTGAGATATACGACTCGGTCGAAACCCTGTTTGCACAAAGACCCCATGGAGTGCCTTCCAGCAAGTCACCCGTCCTAGCAGAGACGGTCACTGGCCCTGGTTGCAGTAAGTGGACGCCGTGGAGTATATTTCTGAAAGTCATATCGTCCATAGAGACGCGTCATGACACTGAGATATACGACTCGGTCGAAACCCTGTTTGCACAAAGACCCCATGGAGTGCCTTCCAGCAAGTCACCCGTCCTAGTAGAGACGGTCACTGGCCCTGGTTGCAGTAAGTGGACGCCGTGGAGTGTATTTCTGAAAGTCATATCGTCCATAGAGACGCGTCATGACACTGAGATATACGACTCGGTCGAAACCCTGTTTGCACAAAGACCCCATGGAGTGCCTTCCAGCAAGTCACCCGTCCTAGCAGAGACGGTCACTGGCCCTGGTTGCAGTAAGTGGACGCCGTGGAGTGTATTTCTGAAAGTCATATCGTCCATAGAGACGCGTTATGACACTGAGATATCCGACTCGGTCGAAACCCTGTTTGCACAAAGACCCCATGGAGGGCCTTCCAGCAAATCACCCGTCCTAGCAGAGATAGTCACTGGCCCTGGTTGCAGTAAGTGGACGCCGTGGAGTGTATTTCTGAAAGTCATATCGTCCATAGAGACGCGTCATGACACTGAGATATACGACACGATCGAAACCCTGTTTGCACAAAGACCCCATGGAGTGCCGTCCAGCAAGTCACCCGTCCTAGTAGAGACGGTCACTGGCCCTGGTTGCAGTAAGTGGACGCCATAGAGTGTATTTCTGAAAGTCATATCGTCCATAGAGACGCGTCTGACACTGAGATATACGACTCGGTCGAAACCCTGTTTGCACAAAGACCCCATGGAGTGCCTTCCAGCAAGTCACCCGTCCTAGCAGAGACGGTCACTGGCCCTGGTTGCAGTAAGTGGACGCCGTGGAGTATATTTCTGAAAGTCATATCGTCCATAGAGACGCGTCATGACACTGAGATATACGACTCGGTCGAAACCCTGTTTGCACAAAGACCCCATGGAGTGCCTTCCAGCAAGTCACCCGTCCTAGTAGAGACGGTCACTGGCCCTGGTTGCAGTAAGTGGACGCCGTGGAGTCTATTTCAGAAAGTCTTATCGTCCATAGAGACGCGTCATGACACTGAGATATACGACTCGGTTGAAACCCTGTTTGCAAAAAGACCCCATGGAGTGCCCTCCTGGAAGTCACCCGTCCTAGCAGAGATGGTCACTGGCCCTGACTGTAGTAAGTGGACGGCGTGGAGTGTATTTTTGAAAGTCATATCGTCCATCGAGACGCGTCATGACACTGAGATATACGACTCGGTCGAAACCCTGTTTGCACAAAGACCCCATGGAGTGCCTTCCAGCAAGTCACCCGTCCTAGCAGAGACGGTCACTGGCCCTGGTTGCAGTAAGTGGACGCCGTGGAGTGTATTTCTGAAAGTCATATCGTCCATAGAGACGCGTCATGACACTGAGATATACGACTCGGTCGAAACCCTGTTTGCACAAAGACCCCATGGAGTGCCGTCCAGCAAGTCACCCATCCTAGTAGAGACGGTTACTGGCCCTGGTTGCAGTAAGTGGACGCCATGGAGTGTATTTCTGAAAGTCATATCGTCCATAGAGACGCGTCATGACACTGAGATATACGACTCGGTCGAAACCCTGTTTGCACAAAGACCCCATGGAGTGCCTTCCAGCAAGTCACCCGTCCTAGCAGAGACGGTCACTGGCCCTGGTTGAAGTAAGTGGACGCCGTGGAGTGTATTTCTGAAAGTAATATCATCCACAGAGACGCGTCATGAAACTGAGATATTCGACTTGGTCGAAACCCTATTTGCACAAAGACCCCATGGAGTGCCTTCAAGCAAGTCACCAGTCCTAGCAGAGACAGTCACTGGCCCTGGTTGCAGTAAGTGGACGCCGTGGAGTGTATTTCTGAAAGTCATATCGTCCATAGAGACGCGTCATGACACTGAGATATACGACTCGGTCGAAACCCTGTTTGCACAAAGACCCCATGGAGTGCCTTCCAGCAAGTCACCCGTCCTAGCAGAGACGGTCATTGGCCCTGGTTGCAGTAAGTGGACGCCATGGAGTGTATTTCTGAAAGTCATATCGTCCATAGAGACGCGTCTTGACACTGAGATATACGACTCGGTCGAAACCCTGTTTGCACAAAGACCCCATGGAGTGCCTTCCAGCAAGTCACCCGTCCTAGCAGAGACGGTCACTGGCCCTGGTTGCAGTAAGTGGACGCCGTGGAGTATATTTCTGAAAGTCATATCGTCCATAGAGACGCGTCATGACACTGAGATATACGACTCGGTCGAAACCCTGTTTGCACAAAGACCCCATGGAGTGCCTTCCAGCAAGTCACCCGTCCTAGTAGAGATAGTCACTGGTCCTGGTTGCAGTAAGTGGACGCCGTGGAGTGTATTTCTAAAAGTCATATCGTCCATAGAGACGCGTCTTGACACTGAGATATACGACTCGGTCGAAACCCTGTTTGCACAAAGACCCCGTGGAGTGCCTTCCAGCAAGTCACCCGTCCTAGCAGAGACGGTCACTGGCACTGGTTGCAGTAAGTGGACGCCGTGGAGTGTATTGCAGACAGTCATATCGTGCATAGAGACGCGTTATGACACAGAGATATACGACTCGGTCGAAACCCTGTTTGCACAAAGACCCCATGGAGTGCCTTCCAGCAAGTCACCCGTCCTAGCAGAGATGGTCATTGGCCCTGGTTGCAGTAAGTGGACGCCGTGGAGTGTATTTCTGAAAGTCATATCGTCCATAGAGACGCGTCATGACACTGAGATATACGACACGATCGAAACCCTGTTTGCACAAAGACCCCATGGAGTGCCGTCCAGCAAGTCACCCGTCCTAGTAGAGACGGTACTGGCCCTGGTTGCAGTAAGTGGACGCCGTGGAGTGTATTTCTGAAAGTCTTATCGTCCATAGAGACGCGTCTTGACACTGAGATATACGACTCGGTCGAAACCCTGTTTGCACAAAGACCCCATGGAGTGCCTTCCAGCAAGTCACCCGTCCTAGCAGAGACGGTCACTGGCCCTGGTTGCAGTAAGTGGACGCCGTGGAGTATATTTCTGAAAGTCATATCGTCCATAGAGACGCGTCATGACACTGAGATATACGACTCGGTTGAAACCCTGTTTGCACAAAGACCCCATGGAGTGCCTTCCAGCAAGTCACCCGTCCTAGTAGAGACGGTCACTGGCCCTGGTTGCAGTAAGTGGACGCCGTGGAGTCTATTTCAGAAAGTCTTATCGTCCATAGAGACGCGTCATGACACTGAGATATACGACTCGGTTGAAACCCTGTTTGCAAAAAGACCCCATGGAGTGCCCTCCTGGAAGTCACCCGTCCTAGCAGAGATGGTCACTGGCCCTGACTGTAGTAAGTGGACGGCGTGGAGTGTATTTTTGAAAGTCATATCGTCCATCGAGACGCGTCATGACACTAAGATATACGACTCGGTCGAAACCCTGTTTGCACAAAGTCCCCATGGAGTGCCTTCCACCAAGTCACCCGTCCTAGCAGAGATGGTCATTGGCCCTGGTTGCAGTAAGTGGACGCCGTGGAGTGTATTTCTGAAAGTCATATCCTCCATAGAGACGCGTCATGACACTGAGATATACGACACGATCGAAACCCTGTTTGCACAAAGACCCCATGGAGTGCCGTCCAGCAAGTCACCCATCCTAGTAGAGACGGTTACTGGCCCTGGTTGCAGTAAGTGGACGCCGTGGAGTATATTTCTGAAAGTCATATCGTCCATAGAGACGCGTCATGACACTGAGATATACGACTCGGTCGAAACCCTGTTTGCACAAAGACCCCATGGAGTGCCTTCCAGCAAGTCACCCGTCCTAGCAGAGACGGTCACTGGCCCTGGTTGCAGTAAGTGGACGCCGTGGAGTGTATTTCTGAAAGTCATATCGTCCATAGAGACGCGTCATGACACTGAGATATACGACTCGGTCGAAACCCTGTTTGCACAAAGACCCCATGGAGTGCCTTCCAGCAAGTCACCAGTCCTAGCAGAGACGGTCACCGGCCCTGGTTGCAGTAAGTGGACACCGTGGAGTGTATTTCTGAAAGTCATATCGTCCATAGAGACGCGTCATGACACTGAGATATACGACTCGGTCGAAACCCTGTTTGCACAAAGACCCCTTGGAGTGCCTTCCAGCAAGTCACCCATCCTAGCAGAGACGGTCACTGGCCCTGGTTGCAGTAAGTGGACGCCGTGGAGTGTATTTCTGAAAGTCATATCGTCCATAGAGACGCATCATGACACTGAGATAAACGACTCGGTCGAAACCCTGTTTGCACAAAGACCCCTTGGAGTGCCTTCCAGCAAGTCACCCGTCCTAGTAGAGACGGTCACTGGCCCTGGTTGCAGTAAGTGGACGCGATGGAGTGTATTTCTGAAAGTCATATCGTCCATAGAGACGCGTCTTGACACTGAGATATACGACTAGGTCGAAACCCTGTTTGCACAAAGACCCCATGGAGTGCCTTCCAGCAAGTCACCCGTCCTAGCAGAGACGGTCACTGGCCCTGGTTGCAGTAAGTGGACGCCGTGGAGTATATTTCTGAAAGTCATATCGTCCATAGAGACGAGTCGTGACACTGAGATATACGACTCGGTCGAAACCCTGTTTGCATAAAGACCCCATGGAGATCCCTCCAGGAAGTCACCCGTTCTAGCAGAGACGGTCACTGGCCCTGGGTGCAGTAAGTGGACGCTGAGGAGTGTATGTCTCAAGGTCATATCGTCCATATAGACGCGTCATGACACTGAGATATACGACTCGGTCGAAACCCTGTTTGCACAAAGACCCCATGGAGTGCCTTCCAGCAAGTCACCCGTCCTAGCAGAGACGGTCACTGGCCCTGGTTGCAGTAAGTGGACGCCCTGGAGTGTATTTCTGAAAGTCATATCGTCCATAGAGACGCGTCATGACACTGAAGATATACGACTCGGTCGAAACCCTGTTTGCACAAAGACCCCATGGAGTGCCTTCCAGCAAGTCACCCGTCATAGCAGAGACGGTCACTGGCCCTGGTTGCAGCAAGTGGACGCCCTGGAGGGTATTTCTGAAAGTCATATCGTCCATAGAGACGCGTATGACACTGAGATATACGACTCGGTCGAAACCCTGTTTGCACAAAGACCCCATGGAGTGCCTTCCACCAAGTCACCCGTCCTAGCAGAGACGGTCACTGGCCCTGGTTGCAGTAAGTGGACGCCGTGGAGTATATTTCTGAAAGTCATATCGTCCATAGAGACGCGTCATGACACTGAGATATACGACTCGGTCGAAACCCTGTTTGCACAAAGACCCCATGGAGTGCGTTCCAGCAAGTCACCCGTCCTGGCAGAGACGGTCATTGGCCCTGATTGCAGTAAGTGGACACCGTGGAGTGCATTTCTGAAAGTCATATCGTCCATAGAGACGCGTCATGACACTGAGCTATACGACTCGGTCGAAACCCTGTTTGCACAAAGACCCCATGGAGTGCCTTCCAGCAAGTCACCCGTCATAGCAGAGACGGTCACTGGCCCTGGTTGCAGCAAGTGGACGCCCTGGAGGATATTTCTAAAAGTCATATCGTCCATAGAGACGCGTCTTGACACTGAGATATACGACTCGGTCGAAACCCTGTTTGCACAAAGACCCCATGGAGTGCCTTCCAGCAAGTCATCCGTCCTAGCAGAAACGGTCACTGGCCCAGTTTGCAGCAAGTGGACGCCCTGGAGGGTATTTCTGAAAGTCATATCGTCCATAGAGACGCGTCATGACACTAAGATATACGACTCGGTCGAAACCCTATTTTCACAAAGACCCCATGGAGTGCGTTCCAGCAAGTCACCCGTCCTAGCAGAGACGGTCAATGGCCCTGGTTGCAGTAAGTGGACGCCGTGGAGTGTATTTCTGAAAGTCATATCGTCCATAGAGACGCGTCATGACACTGAGATATACGAAACGATCGAAACCCTGTTTGCACAAAGACCCCATGGAGTGCCGTCCAGCAAGTCACCCATCCTAGTAGAGAGGGTTACTGGCCCTGGTTGCAGTAAGTGGACGCCATGGAGTGTATTTCTGAAAGTCATATCGTCCATAGAGACGCGTCTTGACACTGAGATATACGACTCGGTCGAAACCCTGTTTGCACAAAGTCCCCATGGAGTGCCATCCAGCAAGTCACCCGTCCTAGCAGAGACGGTCACTGGCCCTGGTTGCAGTAAGTGGATGCCGTGGAGTGTATTTCTGAAAGTCATATCCTCCATAGAGACGCGTCATGACACTGAGATATACGACACGGTCGAAACCTTGTTTGCATAAAGGCCCCATGGAGTGCCTTTCAGCAAGTCACCCGTCCTAGCAGAGACGGTCACTGGCCCTGGTTGCAGTAAGGGGACGCCGTGGAGTGTATTGCAGACAGTCATATCGTCCATAGAGACACGTTATGACACTGAGATATAGGACTCGGTCGAAACCCTGTTTGCACAAAGACCCCATGGAGTGCATTCCAGCAAGTCACCCGTCCTAGCAGAGACGGTCACTGGCCCTAGTTGCAGTAAGTGGACGCCGTGGAGTGTATTTCTGAAAGTCATATCGTCCATAGAGCCGTGTCATGACACTGAGATATACCACACGATCGAAACCCTGTTTGCACAAAGACCCCATGGAGTGCCGTCCAGCAAGTCACCCATCCTAGTAGAGAGGGTTACTGGCCCTGGTTGCAGTAAGTGGACGCCACGGAGTGTATTTCTGAAAGTCATATCGTCCATAGAGACCCGTCTTGACACTAAGATATACGACTCGGTCGAAACCCTGTTTGCACAAAGACCCCATGGAGTGCCATCCAGCAAGTCACCCGTCCTAGCATAGACGGTCACTGGCCCTGGTTGCAGTAAGTGGACGCCGTGGAGTATATTTCTGAAAGTCATATCGTCCATAGAGACGCGTCATGACACTGAGATATACGACTCGGTTGAAACCCTGTTTGCACAAAGACCCCACGGAGTGCCATCCAGCAAGTCACCCGTCCTAGCAGAGACGGTCACTGGCCCTGGTTGCAGTAAGTGGACGCCGTGGAGTATATTTCTGAAAGTCATATCGTCCATAGAGACGCGTCATGACACTGAGATATACGACTCGGTTGGAACCCTGTTTGCACAAAGACCCCATGGAGAGCCCTCCATGAAGTCACCCGTCCTAGCAGAGACGGTCACTGGCCCTGGATGCAGTAAGTGGACGCCGTGGAGTGTATTTCTAAAAGTCATATCGTCCATAGAGACGCGTCATGACACTGAGATATACGACTCGGTCGAAACCCTGTTTGCACAAAGACCCCATGGAGTGCCTTCCAGCAAGTCACCCATCCTAGTAGGGACGGTCACTGGCCCTGGTTGCAGTAAGTGGACGCCCTGGAGGGTATTTCTGAAAGTCATATCGTCCATAGAGACGCGTCTTGACACTGAGATATACGACTCGGTCGAAACCCTGTCTGCACAAAGACCCCTTGGAGTGCCTTCAAGCAAGTCACCCGTCCTAGCAGAAACGGTCACTGGCCCTGGTTGCAGCAAGTGGACGCCCTGGAGGGTATTTCTGAAAGTCATATCGTCCATAGAGACGCGTCATGACACTAAGATATACGACTCGGTCGAAACCCTGTTTGCACAAAGACCCCATGGAGTGCCTTCCAGCAAGTCACCCATCCTAGCAGAGACGGTCACTGGCCCTGGTTGCAGTAAGTGGACGCCGTGGAGTGTATTACTGAAAGTCATATCGTCCATAGAGACGCGTCATAACACTGAGATATACGACACGGTCGAAACCCTGTTTGCACAAAGATCCCATGGAGTGCCTTCCAGCAAGTCACCCATCCTAGTAGAGACGGTCACCGGCCCTGGTTGCAGTAAGTGGACGCCATGGAGTGTATTTCTGAAAGTCATATCGTCCATAGAGACGCGTCTTGACACTGTGTTATACGACTCGGTCGAAACCCTGTTTGCACAAAGACCCCATGGAGTGCCTTCAAGCAAGTCACCAGTCCTAGCAGAGACGGTCACTGGCCCTGGTTGCAGTAAGTGGACGCCGTGGAGTGTATTTCTGAAAGTCATATCGTCCATAGAGACGCGTCATGACACTGAGATATACGACTCGGTTGAAACCCTGTTTGCACAAAGACCCCATGGTGTGCCTTCCAGCAAGTCACCCATCCTAGTAGAGACGGTCACTACCCCTGGTTACAGTAAGTGGACGCCATGGAGTGTATTTCTGAAAGTCATATCGTCCATAGAGACGCGTCTTGACACTGAGATATACGACTCGGTCGAAACTCTGTTTGCACAAAGACCCCATGGAGTGCCTTCCAGCAAGTCACCCGTCCTAGCAGAGACGGTCACTGGCCCTGGTTGCAGTAAGTGGACGCCGTGGAGTGTATTTCTGAAAGTCATATCGTCCATAGAGACGCATCATGACACTGAGATATACGACTCGGTCGAAACCCTGTTTGCACAAAGACCCCATGGAGTGCCTTCCAGCAAGTCACCCGTCCTAGCAGAGACGGTCACTGGCCCTGGTTGCAGTAAGTGGACGCCGTGGAGTGTATTTCTGAAAGTCATATCGTCCATAGAGACGCGTCATGACACTGAGATATACGACTCGGTTGAAACCCTGTTTGCACAAAGACCCCATGGAGTGCCGTCCAGCAAGTCACCCATCCTAGTAGAGAGGGTTACTGGCCCTGGTTGCAGTAAGTGGACGCCATGGAGTGTATTTCTGAAAGTCATATCGTCCATAGAGACGCGTCTTGACACTGAGATATACGACTCGGTCGAAACCCTGTTTGCACAAAGACCCCATGGAGTGCCTTCCAGCAAGTCACCCGTCCTAGCAGAGACGGTCACTGGCCCTGGTTGCACTAAGTGGACGCCGTGGAGTGTATTTCTGAAAGTCATATCGTCCACAGAGACGCATCAAGACACTGAGATATACGACTCGGTCGAAACCCTGTTTGCACAAAGACCCCATGGAGTGCCTTCCAGCAAGTCACCCGTCCTAGCAGACACGGTCACTGGCCCTGGTTGCAGTAAGTGGACGCCGTGGAGTGTATTTCTGAAAGTCATATCGTCCATAGAGACGCGTCATGACACTGAGATATACGACTCGGTTGAAACCCTGTTTGCACAAAGACCCCATGGAGTGCCTTCCAGCAAGTCACCCATCCTAGTAGAGACGGTCACTAGCCCTGGTTGCAGTAAGTGGACGCCATGGAGTGTATTTCTGAAAGTCATATCGTCCATAGAGACGCGTCATGACACTGAGATATACGACTCGGTTGAAACCCTGTTTGCACAAAGACCCCATGGTGTGCCTTCCAGCAAGTCACCCATCCTAGTAGAGACGGTCACTAGCCCTGGTCACAGTAAGTGGACGGCATGGAGTGTATTTCTGAAAGTCATATCGTCCATAGAGACGCGTCTTGACACTGAGATATACGACTCGGTCGAAACCCTGTTTGCACAAAGACCTCATGGAGTGCCCTCCAGGAAGTCACCCGTCCTAGCAGAGACGGTCACTGGCCCTGGATGCAGTAAGTGGACGCCGTGGAGTGTATTTTTGAAAGTCATATCGTCCATCGAGACGCGTCATGACACTGAGATATACGACTCGGTCGAAACCCTGTTTGCACAAAGACCCCATGGAGTGCCTTCCACCAAGTCACCCGTCCTAGCAAAGACGGTCACTGGCCCTGGTTGCAGTAAGTGGACGCCATGGAGTGTATTTTTGGAAGTCATATCGTCCATAGAGACGCGTCATGACACTGAGATATACGACTCGGTTGAAACCCTGATTGCACAAAGACCCCATGGAGTGCCTTCCAGCATGTCACCCGTCCTAGCAGAGAGGGTTACTGGCCCTGGTTGCAGTAAGTGGACGCCACGGAGTGTATTTCTGAAAGTCATATCGTCCATAGAGACGTGTCATGACACTGAGATATACGACACGATCGAAACCCTGTTTGCACAAAGACCCAATGGAGTGCCGTCCAGCAAGTCACCCATTCTAGTAGAGAGGGTTACTGGCCCTGGTAGCAGTAAGTGGACGCCACGGAGTGTATTTCTGAAAGTCATATCGTCCATAGAGACCCGTCTTGACACTAAGATATACGACTCGGTCGAAACCCTGTTTGCACAAAGACCCCATGGAGTGCCATCCAGTTAGTCACCCGTCCTAGCATAGACGGTCACTGGCCCTGGTTGCAGTAAGTGGACGCCGTGGAGTATATTTCTGAAAGTCGTATCGTCCAT
>PVNU02002611.1:0-20527 GCA_003013855.2 Liriodendron chinense
GGTTCCTGATCTGCCAAAGTATTCGGATCGGCATCTCCTTCCACATCTCCTTCGATCTCTCTATCTGATCATCTTCTTCTCCTCCTCCTCCTTGGCCGTGGGAGTTTTCTATATCCAAGACCGTTGAGAGAGAGAAAAGAGAGAGGGGGCCTGGGGTTTCTTGGGCGAGAGGGCGAGAGACGACCGTTAAGAAAAAAGTGAGAGGAGCGAAGGCGCTGGGATGGATTTGAAATGGCCGTTTTCTTCGGCAGGAAGCAAACGCCTTTATAGGGAGCGGATTAGGAAATTGGAATGCGTCCCGAGTTACTCAGAATGCTCTTATCGTACTGAGTGAACTCAGTTGGGCCCAGTGTAAATGTATGTATCTACACCGTCCATCCACTTTTCCAGATCATTTAAGGGGTTGAAACCAAATTCGAAGCATATCCAAAACCCAGGTGGACCATACCACAAGAAAAAGTGGGTATAATGATTTCCACCGTTGAAACCTTTCAAGGGCCCGCAGTGATGTTTATTTATCATCTAACCTGTTCACAAGATCACACAGGCATTGATGAAGGTTAAAAACAAATATCAGCTTGATCCAAAACTTCCATGGACCCCAAGAATTTTTCAACGGTACAGGTTCAATTCGCATTGTTTCCAGTGGTGTGGTCCACTTAAGCTTTTTCTATGCTTCACTTTTTATCTCAAGACACAAAATTATATTTTAAAATGGATAAACGGAGTGGATGAAATACAGAAATCACGGTGGACCCCGCAGAGTTTACTTAGTACGCAATCTGCTTCCCCGGATTAGGTGCGGCCCGGCTTCACGCAACATGGTGCGGCCCTGATCCTGGCGTCCCACCTTGATGTATATATTATATATCCACTCCGTATATCCGTTTTTTCAGATCATTTTTATGGCAAGAGAGAAAAATGAAGGATATAAAAGTCCCAGGTGGAACACACCACAGGAAAGAATGGTGAGTGACCATTAAAAGCTTTTTGTGGGCCACAAAAATTGGATCAAGAAGATATTTGTGTTTTACCTTCATCCAGGTGGTTGTGGCCTTATCAATAGGTTGGATAGAAAATGAAAATTACATTGAGCATCACTGTGAGCGCTCAATTACCACTGTTTCCTACAGTAGGGTCCATCTGGGATATGGATCTAGTTAATTTTTTACTCATGCCCTAAAATGATATTTTAAAATTGATGGGCAGCGTGGATATACAATTTATATATCAAGGTGGGCCCACTATCAGGGTCGCACCGTGTTGGGTGATGATGGGCCGGGTCTCACCTCATCCTCTTCCAAACCAAGCCCACTGAAAAAGCTCTCTCAGGCTCGGCTCGGCTCGAAAAAGCTTGGTTCGACTTGATTCGTAGGGTGGATCAAGCCAAGCCAAGCCTATTTTTTGGGCTTGTTGAAAAGTCGAGCCGAGCTCGAGCTAGATTGAGCTTAATTCGGCTCGGTTAAAAACCAAGCTCGATTCAACTTGATTTGTTTTTCTTTTTAAATATATAATATATAAAAGGTTATATTTCATTAGACCTGCCCCACCCTGCAAACCCTAAATCCCTTTTTGGTTTTTTCATTCGAGTGCCCTCGCCCACCTAGCTGCCCCTTAGCCTAACCCTTGTCGCCCGACGCCTGGCTAAACTCGCTCGGCTTGCCTGACGGCCAGATTCTCTCCTCTCCTCTCTCTCTCTCTCTCTCTCTCTCTCTCTCTCTCCCCTCCTCCCTCCCCCCCCTTATCTCTGATCTCTCTCCCCAGCTAGCCAACGATCGGCCTAACCTGTGTTGGTACTGGATTGTAAAATCTAGATAAATGGTATTATAAACTGAATATTGATTATGTATTAATCTGTTTCAAAATAGATAATAGAAGATTGTTTTAAAAACATATAGTAGAGAATGTTTTTGAAAGAAAGAAAATAAATTAACTCATCGTATAATCGAGGCGTGATTAAAGATCACTTAGCTTGAAGTTGTTACTGCCCTCCCTTAGATGATTTCCTTAGTGCAATAAGATCAATGGACAACCAATCTCCAGGATACAACGATTGCTGCCTGATCATGAGGTTGCACTCCATACTCAGACCCGAACCACTATTTGTAGGCTTAACCCGAAGAAGAACAGAATCACAGAGTGTGGAAAATCGAAAGAGCAAAGATGAATTTCGAATGAATGAAATGAAGATCATCATAAGTCTTTTTATAGACTTTAAGAGATGTCTCGAATGGGTGTTTAATCACCCATTAAAACAGAGTTGCAATGATTCTGTTTTCAAGAAAAACGACCATTGGGCTTCTCGGTAGAAGAAAGCCATTATTGGGCTTGATTTAAATTGCGGCTCAATGGATATATCTTTTGGCAAAAGAAAAAGTCCGTTGGGCTTTCACACACATCACACGGCCACGGCCCGGCCGGCCAGCATGCGCGCGCAGTTTTAGGCATAGTGGGAGGCTTTGGGCATAGCCTCCCCCCAACAACCAATTTCACATGTCCCTTGAAGGGCTCATGCCCTTATGCTAAAACCCAATCTTATAGCCTAGAGAATTTCCCAACTTAAATTCGATGTAGGACTATCTTCTTGTAGAAAAAGACAAATCCAAAAAGCACTACCAAAAGTTTGGAGGGAAGTTTTGAAAATTTCAAAACATTTGATTTTTATTTATTTTGAAGCAATAAAATACAACAATCCCCCACATGATTCAAAATAAACTTTTAGGGTTAAACAAGAATAGTTGTGCCTAATGTCGATGCCAATTCGACTTAAATCGACACTTAGAGTATGCAAGATAGGTCTACAGGAGTCAGGTGACATAGTCTTAAACAAGACTCCTTTAATCGTAAATCACGTATATAAGCACCTCACACAATTCTTACCGTTACAGGTGGTTCTGCAATTTGATGCTTTTTGGCCATGCACCATTTCCCAGATTTCATGAGTACTCTAAAGAATTTGCTCAAATTTTCATAGGAAGCAGCCCCTCCTCCACACTCATATAGGTGAATTCCATCAAGTGTATGGAGTGGAGTTCACACACACATCATGTTGAGGCCCATTTGCGCCAATCAATTCATCGGGCTGTAAAATACTTATTTACGGCCTGGTTTGTAGGAGACTGGTGGGCTATGCTAGTCAATGTCTCTTTCATTAATTTTCACCATACAACTTGTTTTTGTGTGTGAATTAGCATGGGGCAGAAGGTTTGAGAGAATGTCAGCCCCGCATGACGTGCCCGGTTCCCACCATCAGATGGCATGTTTATCAGAGATCTGACACCCATTTATTTTCATATGGAGCCTTAAATAAGCAGGTGCATCTTTATCTCTCTTAAGTACTACCATATCTGAATAATATAATCTTCATAAAATAGTTGCATAATCCTATGCATTTATATCTGCTTGCTCCTACCTCAATATATGATGGAATGGTCAGTGATTTTTTGCCTTTGCATAAACAAAAGGACAAAAGAAAAAAAGAAAAAATCATCTCTACTTTGTTGCTAATTTTTTGACACCCTTCTATATGTATACAAATGTGAGTGGAAACAACATCCATGGACCTATTCCATCCTTATTTGGAACAATTGCTAGGTTGGAAACTTTGTAAGTCGACATTCGCATTTGCTATATAGACTGAACTCGATTAGTGCTTATTTGATCCTTTGTTTTGTTTTTTAATGTAAATTGATGGTCTCCTTTCTCTCGGAACTGGTCTGCATGGTTTTCTTGTTCATGTTCTCTGAAATAATATATAAACATATTTGGCATCTTACACTTGTTATTCACATTTGTTTTGTGGCAAGTTTGTTTGGTCGGAAAGGAATGAAAATCTATCGGTTGTACTTTAAATAATTCTCTACCTATCAGTAGGCAGCAATAAAAAAAATTAGTTCTGAGCTTGAATTGGTAGTAGAGTCCTGTCAGAAGCGGTGGTTCAGTTGTGGTGCATTAGTGGAACTTCTAGCAGCCAAGTTCTCCCATCAATGTTTTTAGATGGTACCTTGTGGCTTGTCCCCAATACCCATATCTAAGTACTAATTTCACTCTTGTATTTGTGCATGTTCCATTCTAGACAGTGTAGGAAAAGTAGATTAATTAGTGTCCATTGCAGTAACTTGTATTTGTAGGTGATTTGACAGATATACAGTTCTGAATGTGAAATTTTATCAAGAATGGGAAATAACATTTCTGTCTCAAATGTTATGTTACTTTAGATCTTAGTAGCTGATTTGTTGCAAGTAGCACAAGTAATGGGGCTAGAGGATGAAATAGATGTAATCAATGACATTGGAACAGCAAGTGCAATTCTCTTTACATATAGACCATTCAAACTGTTGGGCAGACTGTGGATGGTCCATGGCTTGACAATTACATTGATGCAGCAATCCTAATGATCCAATCGGTGGCTATCTAATGGATGATTAGAGGTAAAATAGTGAGCGGTCCAAATTCAATGAGCAATATCTTGCATTCCCTTTGATTTCAGTGGTAAGTTCAGTCTCTGTTTCAGATTCAGTACTTGGTGGTAATTTGTGTTTTTCCCATGCCAGTTGCAAGATGATTATATTTTGGATGGCATCTACTTCATGGCTGATAAATTGTAGAGGGAAGAACCAAGATAACACCACCTCCCACAATTTTAGAGGGAAGAACTGATAATAGAGATCCAATAAGTTCCTGACAAACGAACTGTTGGAATTTATCCAAGTGAACAATATGATACACTTTAATGATTTTTTCAAGGGAGAATGTGTAAAATCAGTTCTAGGTTGTTGGCTTTCATTTACTATATCTGTCATTTTTTATATAGCTGGAAGACTGAGGTAGAGCTTCCTAAAACTTTTGCAGGATGGCCCTCTGAACGAACAGAAAATTACAACGCTATGTTGCATTTTACCTGTATACATGTAAACCCCTTCATTCATCAAAGTCTCTTAGTTTTTATCATAAGTTTCAAACTTATCTTGGGCATGTCATCTTGTATAATTTCAAGTCATTCACTACACTAATACTTTCATCTAATGGCTGAGATTAGGTTTCATGTTTGTGGTAAAGGTTCCTACCATTGGAATCAGTTTTGTTTGATTATGGGACTGGCTGTCTGTCACCCTTATAGTGTACAAAAAGAAACTTCTATCTTTTTTAACACGGGCTAAGTCCATGTTCACCAATGCCTAATGAACAAGATTGTTTTGTTTGAGATTGCAGTCACTATTTCTGATAAAACTGAAGATGTGTGTTTTATGTTCCCATGGGGTACCAAGGACAAGAAGTACAAGATTAGCCTTGTTATGAGCAGGTTTGTTGAATGAACAGTGGAGGATGGTCTAGCTTTTTCTTGGCCAAGTATTGTAAAAAAATTCTCTTTTATTTTCTAGACTTGGCTGGTGGAGCAGTGGAGGGCCTGCTATTTAGAAGGGTGCTGCATACCAGGCAATTACAATAATAGATAGAGGTTCTTAGTTGCAAATGGAACATTTAGTAATTTATGGTTGTACGTGTTTTTTTTTCCTCTCGAGAATTTCAAGAAATTCTCTATTAGTGGGGTTCCAGAGTATCAATTATGCATTTTTTTTTTTCTATTGATGATGTCCCATTTTCCTTTTACTAATTTGTGAGTTACCTATACTGAGATTGGCGTATTTAAAATAAAAATGGCAATATAGATCAAACCCAAGCTTTGAAATTTATACCCTGAGAAAAACGTGTACCATATGTACCTTTGATAGCTATTTGAGGTTCTTTAATTGCATGTTTTTATTCTTTTGTAGAATGTTTCTAATTGTGGTGCTTTGAGTCGAAGGATTCTTTTTATGTAACTTTAGGACCATTCTTGAAGCCATCAAACTTGAAGTTGAGCGAATTTGTTTGAATCTTTCTAGTGCTGAAAGAGAGAGAGCTTTGTTATCAATTGGTACTGATCTCACAACTGTGGATCCAAACGGACTACCTGATGATTCCTACATGGGAAGATTGTCCAAAGTTGTAAACATTCTTGCATTGCTGGGACAAAGCTGTATCTTTATGACATTTCCCCTGCTACTGTATATGCATGTGTTCTATAGCAATAGTTTTTCTCTTTTATTAAAAAATTAATACAAAATAATTTTACTTTCTGATTTATTTTCTTGTGCTATACAATAGCAATTTGGAGATGAATCAGCTCAATAGATAGATTTGACTTTTATATTGATGTCTAACCGCGTCATATGTTTTGCAGGTTGAAACAGCAGTTTGTTCCGCACCATTCTAAGCTAGGAAAAATCCTAGCGTAGAATTGTCTTCCAACAAGATGAAATTGTTTGTAGATAACCAGAGTAAGATTTATGATTATCGTTTAAAGATCTATAAGGTCAGTAGGGATATCTGATCTTGTGAGTATGTGTTAATGCCATTTTAATCTGTAATAAATGATGTAAATAGTTCTGTGGGTGACACTGTAGATATCAAAGCCTTCATACTTGTGTATTTTCTCCAATGGTTGTGTTGAAACAATATTAATGAATTTAAGCATGGAGTGATGGGGTTTTGGGACAGGGACAGGGATTTGTGGTGGTGACTGCTGTTCGCTCGCCTCAAGTGCAAGGCTGCGATGTAGTAATAATTCTAGGTAAGACCGAGGTCGATCTTCAAGGATTGTTTTAACAATTCTAAGTTTTATAACTAGGATGGGCTAAATTCAGATTTGTAATGATGGATGGTAATTAAGAACATAAATCTATTATTTGAGAACTAAATCAAGGAAATAAACACTGGAGCGCCAAGGATCCACTAATAATCATTCACAATGCCAATTCAAATCATTCAAGCCAATCACTCAATTGGAATCGGAGTTCTATCCCTAGCCAATCGGAATATAGAGCAATCAAATCATCATAATGTATCTAACATAGATGAATCATCCACTGATATGGTTCTCTCATAAACAACTAAGGCATTGAGTGTATTCAATCACACAACCCAATCCTTCACAAAACAAGCAAGATCACATTCATGATTCTTCCTCAAACCTTGTCACTAGACTTGATTTAGAAGCATGAATTGAACTTCTATTGAACCAAAATCAATACATAGACATCTATCTCAGATTAAATCAAAAGATAAGAACCCCTTTTAGTTTAGTTCTAGATAAGCACTTAGGAAACTTGGTTTGTAAGATCCCCTAGCATCCAACATATCATGATGGATCTAGGATCTCTACAACCCAAAATCCTATCAATCAACACCACTATTAAGCAATCTCAATAATCAAAACATCCCATGTAAGAGCAATCACAAGAGATAGAAGATTAACTAAAAATACTAACTTTATTTCAAACTAGAACTACAAGTGTTCTTCATAAAATAAAAAAGTACTTGAATTAATTCGAATTAAACATTGTAAACAACTAAAAGCTTCACCTCTTAGACCTAGCTAAGAGGTTTAACCAACCATTAATAGGTTAAACTAAAGCTCAAAGGAAAAACTACTAAAAACATAGAAAAACTGAGTTTGTAGGAGTTGCAAATGCTCCACAGCGATCTCCTTTACCTCCCATGACTTCCTTGGCCTTCTATGATATGTTTAGATCCACCCCTAGGTGTCCTTTTATAGATTTGGAGCTCCACCGCGTGACAAAATCGCAAAACCGGAGTCCTAACCGCACTAGGAAACCCAAAAAAATCGCATGCAAAAAATATGCACTTGCTGTAGTGCATGGCCAACCGGTCTGGACCGGTCATGATTGGTTGGAGGTGGCTGGCCGACCTGTCTTGACCGGTCGGACTGGCCTGGTCCTTGGTCCAGCAAGCATGCAAGGAGGGCTGCCTTGTGGCCGACCGGTCTTGACCGGTCAAGCCTATTTTTCTCTTGATTTTCTTCTTTCTTTCTCTCTCTCCTCTCCTTGCTTCTTTCTTTCTTCTTTGGCTCACCTTCTATAATCATCAATTGGCTTCTAAAATGGCCTTTTAGCCTTCAAATTGGTGAAGTCTCTCTCTCATTCCTACAATCACAAAACATGCATTAGATGGGTCTTTTAAGCATGTAAACCATGCATATAATGTGATGTAATAGGCTAGAATATGTATAAAATGGGAGCTCAACACACACCCCAACTAGCATTTTGCTAGTCCCGAGCAAAACAAGCGTGAAACAATCCCTTTCTCCGAAAACTCAACTCTCTCTTGAAAACTATGGTTCTATAGACTTTAAGACATATAAGTGCAAAAATCAGAAAAACTAAATGATGAGAGATTGAAATCCTAAATTTTCCAAACATAATAAGTGTTCACATAGAGTCTCCATCGATTTATTGACAAATAGACAAATCTGAACATGAATGGTTTAGTGTGCATTGTGCATGTTCATCTCATGACTTTCCAGGATTACTTTCTTTATAAATCAGCTAAACTAAAGATCTAAGAGTGTACAGATCAATCAATTGCTTATGACAGGAATTTGCCTTACCATCCTTCCGACGGCTTTCATACTACGCCCCATTTCCGGCTTTGGTTATGGGTAGACCATCCCCCGGTTGGTAATAGGTAGCCCTTTTCGGAATTTTCCACCATATTCTCAATCATACCCATATTTTCCTTCCTTCTTTCCTTCTCATACACATTAGATAGGATTTTTAGGAATCCATATCTTTCGTTATTTTCCCATGGACAAGGATGGACAAAGTACCCCGGCTTGGTTCCTAAACACTTCAAATCTTCAGTGTCACCAATCTACAAGTCTAGTAATCCCTTTAAATCATGAGAATTGTGTAATGTGGACTAGACTCAAAAGTGTTCAAATGTTCCATCGATCATATAAATAGGGGAATTCACATGTAAAACTATCATGTTTAAGTTAATTTAGAGATTTCAAAATCATATCATTTCATCTTTCATCCTTTCATACTCATGACATCTCAAGTGCATAGAAACGAAGTTTTCCAGAAGAGTTTTGATGTTTCAGAAAAATTGAAAATTTTCTACAAAAACCTTGCTCGAAGTGTCACAAATTACTAGATTCGAGGAATCTCACCCCCCAACCAAATCTTGCATTGTCCTCAATGTAAAAAGATATGCAATGAGCATGAATCATGAGAGCAATGATAAAATAAAGGAGAGTGAGAACGAGAGTACTTGAGAGAGTCGATCATGAAAGTTTGCAACTCCAAACAACTAAACAATTAAAATAAATGAAACTACTCTATACCTCCGTCAGACTAGGAGGTTAGTCTTGATACACAAGATCATCCAAAGGAATGGAATTTAGCAGAATTAGTAGGTGGAGTAAAAGATTTTTTAGTAATACCATCCACCATCTTGCTTCATAGTGCACATGAGTGATGTTTGTCATTTTAATTCATTGACAATCCTGCTGAAAAAATTCAGCAGGTTTCTCAAAGTTATCACTCCATGTGTTAGGAAAGGAAGATTTCTTCGGTTGGAATTCATCAAATATGAATCTCCTTTCCAACTTATCTGGGAAAAAATTATTCAGATAAAGATCATCCCAGAGATGGTGCTCTTCGGTTTGTACAAACCAAAGGGATGTGGAGACTTGGAATTCTTCTTCACAAGTCGCTATAGTCTCCACATTTTCAGATTCTACCAGTGCTTCCACAATTGATACTTCGGTGTTACACTCTGTAGAAGGAATCTTTGTGGGCACCGGTGAAGTTTCCCTTAAGGCATTGACAATGTCACGGATCATAGGATCATCCCAATCCTTAAAATATGCCAAACACTCCTCTAGAGTGTAGGAAACCTTGACCTTCTCGGTCACTTGTGTAGGTTGGAAGAGGTCCTCAACCACTACACTTTCAGAAATTGGCCTCTCCATAGGCAAATCAAGCACCAATCCATCAACTTCCTGCATGACAAAATTGTTCAAGTCAGCAATTGGTGTCTTGTCAATCAAATTGTCCAATTTTGGCTCTTCCAAGGCCTCATTAATATTTAAACTTATTTCATCCTTGGAATGAGCCAAGAAAACTTCTAAGGTTTTAGAAAATTTAGCTGAGGGTGGCTCATCATCATCCACAATTGTATCTATGAAATTAATCACGTGGATCTCATCTTCATCCTCATCCTTATCCTCTTGTTGTTTCTATAAGTGAAACACATTCAGCTTCATAGTCATATTTCCAAAGGATATTTTCATCACTCCATTCCTACAATTTATTATAGCATTGGCAGTTGCTAGGAATGGTTGGCCTAGAATGACGAGAACTTGAGTGCATGCATTTGTAACCGCTTGTGCATCCAAAATGATAAAGTCTACCGGGTAGTAGAACTTATCGATTTGGACTAACACATCTTCAATAACTCCTCTTGGTATTCTAATGGAGTGATCCGCAAGTTGTAAAGTTATCTTGGTAGGTGTTAATTCACTAAGTCCAAGTTGCTCATATACCGAGTAGGAAATCAAGTTAACACTAGCCCCTAGATCGAGAAGTGCTCTATTGATCCGGAAGTTACCTATCATGCAAGAGATTGTAGGGCTTCTGGGATCTTTGAATTTTGGGGGAGTGTTTTGTTGTATAATAACACTCACTTGTTCCGTAAAAAATGCCCTCTTGTACACGTTTCGCTTACGTTCTACGGCACATAGATCCTTTAGAAATTTGGCGTATGAAGGAATTTTCTTAATTGCATCCAACAAGGGAATGTTGATTTTGACTTGTTGGAAACTTCTAGGATGTCTTGATTTACACTTGGCCTTTTTGTTGAGACAAGAAGTTGGGGGAATGGGGCCACAGGTTTAGACACATGCTACAGCTCTCTATCTTGTGGAGCATTGCTCAATTCACTATCGCTCTTAGAATCAACCGGGCCATTAGGCTTTGTGGTCTTCACCGGTTCAGATTTTTCAATTGTTTTTCCACTTCTAAGAGTGGTGATGGCTTAAACATGTTCCACATGAGGATGGGTTGAAGAATTGGTGTTTGTTTCCAATTGTTCCTTAAAGTTAGGATGAGATTGGGTCAAAACAGTCCCTTTCTCCCTAACTCCTAGGTGTGTCTCAATTCTTTCAATCGAGATTTTAAGTTCATTCATAGCTTGCATGTTGGACTGATTTATCTGAGTTTGTCCAATCATAAATGCGTTCAATGTATCCTTAAGAGTGCTCTTTTGAGGAGGCCCTTGGGATGCATTGTTTGTATTTACCATGGGTCCATTTCTCCCATTAAAATTTGGTTTACACCACCACTCAGGACTAATCAAGTTAAATTTGGTCCACTAAAGGGGTGTTGGTAAGCATTTGTAGCATTCGATTGAGTTTGCAAGATATCTTGAAACGCAGGGATTGTTGGGCAATCCTTTGTCAAGTGAACATCACTCTCACAAATACCACATACACTCTCAACGGCCTCACCGGTGGTTATCATGTTAACACTCTTCAATTCAATGGCCTCGACCTTCTTTGTGAGACCCGCCACCTTTGAATTTAAATCATCCTCCCTATCTAATACATGTATTCCTTTTTCTCTTGGGGCTGACTTGGGATTACTAGTCGGATTACAGATGTCTCAAGATTAGGCATTTTCGGCTAGCATATCAAAGTAATCCCAAGCACCATCGGGTGCTTTGTTCAAAAACTCACCATTACACATCATTTGGACAAATTGGCGCATGTTTGAACTCAATCTGGCATGGAAAAAGTCAATCAAGTGCCATTTTTCATAACCATGGTGAGGGCACTCTAATAAAAGATCCTTGAACCTGTCCCAACATTGAAAAAATGTTTCATCTCCTTTTTGGGAGAAGTTCATGATAGTCCGTCTTAGTGTATTGGTTTTATGAACTGGGAAGTACTTCTTAAGGAACTCCCAGGTCATTTCAGCCCATGCCCCGATGCTTTTAAGTTTAAGTGATTGAAACCATGCTTTGGCTTTGTCCTTTAGATAGAAGGGGAATAATTTCAGTTTGATTACATCTTGGAAGACATCATTAAATTGAAAGATGTTGGTTATCTCCTCAAATTCACTAAGGTGCACATATGAACTTTCAGAGTTGAGTCCATGGAATTTCAGGAGTAACTTGATAATTTCCGGTTTAAGATCCATGTTTCCTGCATTAGTTGGGAAAACAATGCAGGAAGACGTGGTTGTTCTCTCTGGTTGTAGATAATCTCTCAATGTTTAACCGAAGGAACATAACGTTCCTCATTCTCATTACTTTCCCTCCTAATTGGTGGTGCATCATGCTCAACATCTTCAACATTATGTGGTTCATTCTCAGCCATGATTTCAGATGATTCAGGATTCCCTAGACCTTTTTTAACTCGTCTGTGATAGACTAGGCCTTCAACTAAATTTCCCTCACTTAGAAGTCGTGATGTATGATCACGCTCCCAATGAGGCATAAAACACACAAAAACTAAACTAAACCTAAAAAAAATTCTAAAAATCAGAAAAAAAACTAAAAAAAAATCTAAGTTAGAACAATGTTACCGGATGGAAGAACTTTGTTAGAGAAGAAAAATCCTACAAAACAAACAAAATCTGTTAGTAAAAAAATTCTAAGAAAAACCTACAAAAACAGTAAATCCTAACCTAACCTTTTTAACCTAACTATACTCTAATTATAAAATTCAGAACCGTTAACCTAATCCCGGGCAACGACGCCAAAAACTTGTTCACTCGCCTCAAGTGCAAGGCTGCGATGTAGTAATAATTCTCTGTAAGACCGAGGTCGATCATCAGGTGTTGTTGTAACAATTCTAAGTCTTATAACTAAGATGGGCTAAATTCAGATTTGTAATGATGGATGGTAATTAAGAACATAAATCTACTACTTAAGAACTAAATCAAGGAAATAAACACTAGAGCTCCAAGGATCCACTAATAATCATTCACAATGCCAATTCAAATCATTTAAGCCAATCTCTCAATTAGAATAAGAGTTCTATCCCTAGCCAATCGGAATATATAGCAATCAAATCATCATAATGCATCTAACATAGATGAATCATCCACTGATATGGTTCTCTCATAAACAACTAAAGCATTGGGTGTATTCAATCACACAACCCAATCCTTCACAAAACAAGCAAGATCACATTCATGATTCTTCCTCAAACCTTGTCACTAGACTTGATTTAGAAGCATGAATTGAACTTCTATTGAACCAAAATCAATACATAAACACCTATCTCAGATTAAATAAAAAAGATAAGAACCCCCGCTAGTTTAGTTCTAGATAAGCACTTAGGAAACTTGGTTTGTAAGATTCCCTAGCATCCAACATATCATGATAGATCTAGGATCTCTACAGCCCAAAATTCTATCAATCAACACCCCTATTAAGCAATCTCAGTAATCAAAACATCCCATGTAAGAGTAATCACAAGAGATAGAAGATTAACTAAAAATACTAACTTTATTTCAAACTAGAACTAGAAGTGTTCCTCATAAAATCAAAAAGTACTTGAACTAATTCGAATTAAACATTGTAAACAACTAAAAGTTTCACCTCTTAGATCTAGCTAAGAGGTTTAGCCAACTATTAATAGGTTAAACTAAAGCTCAGAGGAAAAACTACTAAAAACATAGAAAAATCGAGTTTGGAGGAGTTACAGATGCTCCACAGCGATCTCCTTCACCTCCCACGACTTCCTTAGCCTTCTATGATATGTTTAGATCCACCCCTAGGTGTCCTTTTATAGATTTGGAGCTCCACTGCGTGAGAAAATCGCGAAACCGGAGTCCTAGCCGCACTAGGAAACCCAGAAAACTCGCATGCAGAAAATCTGCACTTACTGTAGTGCATGGCCGACCGATCTTGACCGGTCATGACCGATCGGAGGTGGCTGGCCAACCTATCTTGACCCGTCGAACTAGCCTGGTCCTTGGTCCAGCAAGCATGTAAGGAGGGCTGCCTTGTGGCCAACCGGTCTTGACCGGTCAAGCCTATTTTTCTCTTGATTTTCTTCTTTCTTTCTCTCTCTCTTCTCCTTGCTTCGTTCTTTCTTCTTTGGCCCACCTCCTATAATCATCAATTGGCTTCTAAAATGGCCTTTTAGCCTTCAAATAGGTGAAGTCTCTCTCTCATTCCTACACTCGCAATACATGCATTAGATGGGTCTTTTAAGCATGCAAACCATGCATATAATGTGATGTAATAGGCTAGAATATGTATAAAATGGGAGCTCAACAACTGCGGCAGGGGGACGCCACGGTGGTGGCTACGGCTGGGGAATGTGGCGGTAGAGAGGTGGTTTATAGCAACATTAACATCTAGTTTATGTCAAACAACCACTTTCTCTAAAAGCTCAAACTGTTCGGAGTTCCACAACCACTTTCTCTATGAGTGTCTCTCCACCCTTGCACAATATGTTCCCGTTCGGAGTTCCACCCCGCACGTGCGGGGAAGTGTTGAAGTCCCTTGATATACATTGATACGCCATCCTCTAACAGTTTTACATAAAGTGGTTGTTTGACATTCATAACAGCTTTTAGAGAAAGTGGTTGTTTGACATAAACTAGATGTTAATGTTGCTATAAACCACCTCTCTACCGCCACATTCCCCAGCCGTAGCCACCACCGTGGCGTCCCCCTGCCGCAGTTGTTGAGCTCCCATTTTATACATATTCTAGCCTATTACATCACATTATATGCATGGTTTGCATGCTTAAAAGACCCATCTAATGCATGTATTGCGAGTGTAGGAATGAGAGAGAGACTTCACCTATTTGAAGGCTAAAAGGCCATTTTAGAAGCCAATTGATGATTATAGGAGGTGGGCCAAAGAAGAAAGAACGAAGCAAGGAGAAGAGAGAGAGAAAGAAAGAAGAAAATCAAGAGAAAAATAGGCTTGACCGGTCAAGACCGGTTGGCCACAAGGCAGCCCTCCTTACATGCTTGCTGGACCAAGGACCAGGCTAGTTCGACGGGTCAAGATAGGTTGGCCAGCCACCTCCGATCGGTCATGACCGGTCAAGATCGGTCGGCCATGCACTACAGTAAGTGCAGATTTTCTGCATGCGAGTTTTCTGGGTTTCCTAGTGCGGCTAGGACTCCGGTTTCGCGATTTTCTCACGCAGTGGAGCTCCAAATCTATAAAAGGACACCTAGGGGTGGATCTAAACATATCATAGAAGGCTAAGGAAGTCGTGGGAGGTGAAGGAGATCGCTGTGGAGCATCTGTAACTCCTCCAAACTCGATTTTTCTATGTTTTTAGTAGTTTTTCCTCTGAGCTTTAGTTTAACCTATTAATAGTTGGCTAAACCTCTTAGCTAGATCTAAGAGGTGAAACTTTTAGTTGTTTACAATGTTTAATTCGAATTAGTTCAAGTACTTTTTGATTTTATGAGGAACACTTCTAGTTCTAGTTTGAAATAAAGTTAGTATTTTTAGTTAATCTTCTATCTCTTGTGATTACTCTTACATGGGATGTTTTGATTACTGAGATTGCTTAATAGGGGTGTTGATTGATAGAATTTTGGGCTGTAGAGATCCTAGATCTATCATGATATGTTGGATGCTAGGGAATCTTACAAACCAAGTTTCCTAAGTGCTTATCTAGAACTAAACTAGCGGGGGTTCTTATCTTTTTTATTTAATCTGAGATAGGTGTTTATGTATTGATTTTGGTTCAATAGAAGTTCAATTCATGCTTTAAATCAAGTCTAGTGACAAGGTTTGAGGAAGAATCATGAATGTGATCTTGCTTGTTTTGTGAAGGATTGGGTTGTGTGATTGAATACACCCAATGCCTTAGTTGTTTATGAGAGAACCATATCAGTGGATGATTCATCTATGTTAGATGCATTATGATGATTTGATTGCTATATATTCCGATTGGCTAGGGATAGAACTCTTATTCTAATTGAGAGATTGGCTTAAATGATTTGAATTGGCATTGTGAATGATTATTAGTGGATCCTTGGAGCTCTAGTGTTTATTTCCTTGATTTAGTTCTTAAGTAGTAGATTTATGTTCTTAATTACCATCCATCATTACAAATCTGAATTTAGCCCATCTTAGTTATAAGACTTAGAATTGTTACAACAACACCTGATGATCGACCTCGGTCTTACAGAGAATTATTATTACATCGCAGCCTTGCACTTGAGGCGAGTGAACAAGTTTTTGGCGTCATTGCCCGGGATTAGGTTAACGGTTCTGAATTTTATAATTAGAGTATAGTTAGGTTAAAAAGGTTAGGTTAGGATTTACTGTTTTTGTAGGTTTTTCTTAGAATTTTTTTACTAACAGATTTTGTTTGTTTTGTAGGATTTTTCTTCTCTAACAAAGTTCTTCCATCCGGTAACATTGTTCTAACTTAGATTTTTTTTTAGTTTTTTTTTCTGATTTTTAGATTTTTTTTTAGGTTTAGTTTAGTTTTTGTGTGTTTTATGCCTCATTGGGAGCGTGATCATACATCACGACTTCTAAGTGAGGGAAATTTAGTTGAAGGCCTAGTCTATCACAGACGAGTTAAAAAAGGTCTAGGGAATCCTGAATCATCTGAAATCATGGCTGAGAATGAACCACATAATGTTGAAGATGTTGAGCATGATGCACCACCAATTAGGAGGGAAAGTAATGAGAATGAGGAACGTTATGTTCCTTCGGTTAAACATTGAGAGATTATCTACAACCAGAGAGAACAACCACGTCTTCCTGCATTGTTTTCCCAACTAATGCAGGAAACATGGATCTTAAACCGGAAATTATCAAGTTACTCCTGAAATTCCATGGACTCAACTCTGAAAGTTCATATGTGCACCTTAGTGAATTTGAGGAGATAACCAACATCTTTCAATTTAATGATGTCTTCCAAGATGTAATCAAACTGAAATTATTCCCCTTCTATCTAAAGGACAAAGCCAAAGCATGGTTTCAATCACTTAAACTTAAAAGCATCGGGGCATGGGCTGAAATGACCTGGGAGTTCCTTAAGAAGTACTTCCCAGTTCATAAAACCAATACACTAAGACGGACTATCATGAACTTCTCCCAAAAAGGAGATGAAACATTTTTTCAATGTTGGGACAGGTTCAAGGATCTTTTATTAGAGTGCCCTCACCATGGTTATGAAAAATGGCACTTGATTGACTTTTTCCATGCCAGATTGAGTTCAAACATGCGCCAATTTGTCCAAATGATGTGTAATGGTGAGTTTTTGAACAAAGCACCCGATGATGCTTGGGATTACTTTGATATGCTAGCCGAAAATGCCTAATCTTGAGACATCTGTAATCCGACTAGTAATCCCAAGTCAGCCCCAAGAGAAAAAGGAATACATGTATTAGATAGGGAGGATGATTTAAATTCAAAGGTGGCGGGTCTCACAAAGAAGGTCGAGGCCATTGAATTGAAGAGTGTTAACATGATAACCACCGGTGAGGCCGTTGAGAGTGTATGTGGTATTTGTGAGAGTGATGTTCACTTGACAAAGGATTGCCCAACAATCCCTGCGTTTCAAGATATCTTGCAAACTCAATCGAATGCTACAAATGCTTACCAACACCCCTTTAGTGGACTAAATTTAACTTGATTAGTCCTGAGTGGTGGTGTAAACCAAATTTTAATGGGAGAAATGGACCCATGGTAAATACAAACAATGCATCCCAAGGGCCTCCTCAAAAGAGCACTCTTGAGGATACATTGAACGCATTTATGATTGGACAAACTCAGATAAATCAGTCCAACATGCAAGCTATGAATGAACTTAAAATCTCGATTGAAAGAATTGAGACACACCTAGGAGTTAGGGAGAAAGGGACTGTTTTGACCCAATCTCATCCTAACTTTAAGGAACAATTGGAAACAAACACCAATTCTTCAACCCATCCTCATGTGGAACATGTTTAAGCCATCACCACTCTTAGAAGTGGAAAAACAATTGAAAAATCTGAACCGGTGAAGACCACAAAGCCTAATGGGCCGGTTGATTCTAAGAGCGATAGTGAATTGAGCAATGCTCCACAAGATAGAGAGCTGTAGCATGTGTCTAAACCTGTGGCCCCATTCCCCCAACTTCTTGTCTCAACAAAAAGGCCAAGTGAAAATCAAGACATCCTAGAAGTTTCCAACAAGTCAAAATCAACATTCCCTTGTTGGATGCAATTAAGAAAATTCCTTCATACGCCAAATTTCTAAAGGATCTATGTGCCGTAGAACGTAAGCGAAACGTGTACAAGAGGGCATTTTTTACGGAACAAGTGAGTGTTATTATACAACAAAACACTCCCCCAAAATTCAAAGATCCCAGAAGCCCTACAATCTCTTGCATGATAGGTAACTTCCGGATCAATAGAGCACTTCTCGATCTAGGGGCTAGTGTTAACTTGATTTCCTACTCGGTATATGAGCAACTTGGACTTAGTGAATTAACACCTACCAAGATAACTTTACAACTTACGGATCACTCCATTAGAATACCAAGAGGAGTTATTGAAGATGTGTTAGTCCAAATCGATAAGTTCTACTACCCGGTAGACTTTATCATTTTGGATGCACAAGCGGTTACAAATGCATGCACTCAAGTTCCCGTCATTCTAGGCCAACCATTCCTAGCAACTGCCAATGCTATAATAAATTGTAGGAATGGAGTGATGAAAATATCCTTTGGAAATATGACTATGAAGCTGAATGTGTTTCACTTATAGAAACAACAAGAGGATAAGGATGAGGATGAAGATGAGATCCACGTGATTAATTTCATAGATACAATTGTGGATGATGATGAGCCACCCTCAGCTAAATTTTCTAAAACCTTAGAAGTTTTCTTGGCTCATTCCAAGGATGAAATAAGTTTAAATATTAATGAGGCCTTGGAAGAGCCAAAATTGGACAATTTGATTGACAAGACACCAATTGCTGACTTGAACAATTTTGTCATGCAGGAAGTTGATGGATTGGTGCTTGATTTGCCTATGGAGAGGCCAATTTCTGAAAGTGTAGTGGTTGAGGACCTCTTCCAACCTACACAAGTGACCGAGAAGGTCAAGGTTTCCTACACTCTAGAGGAGTGTTTGGCATATTTTAAGGATTGGGATGATCCTATGATCCGTGACATTGTCAATGCCTTAAGGGAAACTTCACCGGTGCCCACAAAGATTCCTTCTACAGAGTGTAACACCGAAGTATCAATTGTGGAAGCACTGGTAGAATCTGAAAATGTGGAGACTATAGCGACTTGTGAAGAAGAATTCCAAGTCTCCACATCCCTTTGGTTTGTACAAACCGAAGAGCACCATCTCTGGGATGATCTTTATCTGAATAATTTTTTCCCAGATAAGTTGGAAAGGAGATTCATATTTGATGAATTCCAACCGAAGAAATTTTCCTTTCCTAACACATGGAGTGATAACTTTGAGAAACCTGCTGAATTTTTTCAGCAGGATTGTCAATGAATTAAAATGACAAACATCACTCATGTGCACTATGAAGCAAGATGGTGGATGGTATTACTAAAAAATCTTTTACTCCACCTGCTAATTCTGCTAAATTCCATTCCTTTGGATGATCTTGTGTATCAAGACTAACCTCCTAGTCTGACGGAGGTATAGAGTAGTTTCATTTATTTTAATTGTTTAGTTGTTTGGAGTTGCAAACTTTCATGATCGACTCTCTCAAGTACTCTCGTTCTCACTCTCCTTTATTTTATCATTGCTCTCATGATTCATGCTCATTGCATATCTTTTTACATTGAGGACAATGCAAGATTTGGTTGGGGGGTGAGATTCCTCGAATCTAGTAATTTGTGACACTTCGAGCAAGGTTTTTGTAGAAAATTTTCAATTTTTCTGAAACATCAAAACTCTTCTGGAAAACTTCGTTTCTATGCACTTGAGATGTCATGAGTATGAAAGGATGAAAGATGAAATGATATGATTTTGAAATCTCTAAATTAACTTAAACATGATAGTTTTACATGTGAATTCCCCTATTTATATGATCGATGGAACATTTGAACACTTTTGAGTCTAGTCCACATTACACAATTCTCATGATTTAAAGGGATTACTAGACTTGTAGATTGGTGACACTGAAGATTTGAAGTGTTTAGGAACCAAGCCGGGGTACTTTGTCCATCCTTGTCCATGGGAAAATAACGAAAGATATGGATTCCTAAAAATCCTATCTAATGTGTATGAGAAGGAAAGAAGGAAGGAAAATATGGGTATGATTGAGAATATGGTGAAAAATTCCGAAAAGGGCTACCTATTACCAACCGGGGGATGGTCTACCCATAACCAAAGCCGGAAATGGGGCGTAGTATGAAAGCCGTCGGAAGGATGGTAAGGCAAATTCCTGTCATAAGCAATTGATTGATCTGTATACTCTTAGATCTTTAGTTTAGCTGATTTATAAAGAAAGTAATCCTGGAAAGTCATGAGATGAACATGCACAATGCACACTAAACCATTCATGTTCAGATTTGTCTATTTGTCAATAAATCGATGGAGACTCTATGTGAACACTTATTATGTTTGGAAAATTTAGGATTTCAATCTCTCATCATTTAGTTTTTCTGATTTTTGCACTTATATGTCTTAAAGTCTATAGAACCATAGTTTTCAAGAGAGAGTTGAG